>LUCH01008700.1:0-45330 GCA_013368495.1 Paragonimus heterotremus | reverse complement strand
AAGGCTCGCCTTGACCAACATTTATTGCATTAGTTCAAATACTGCATCTCTTTTCCCCATTTCAACCTGTTGCTGAGGACCTTGAGATTCTACGCATCGAGATACGGAAGCCTCAAAAGCCCCAGCTTCCTACTTCCATTTTCAATCCATTGAACCCATTGAAACAAACAAACGCGGTCAACGGCAGACAAAGATTCTAAAGATCCTATGTACAATGTGAACTATGATTTTGGGACGAATTTTACACACCGTACAGTAGGTAGACCTGGGTTATCTCCAGGTCACTACACAGCCCCTCACCAGAAGGGCACTGCGAACGCAACCCTTCGATCTACGTGAGGACTAACTGTGGCCAGCCACCCTTGGCTGATGTAGTTCATGCGACACCAGCCCGCGGTTGGTACTGCAAGTCCCAGACGCCGTAGGTAGAGGAGTACTAATGCCAACAGTTCCTAGCGAGTTCCTACTCGAATGTCCTCTCCTATGATGTCGAGATGAATGGGGGATGTAAACGGCTAACGCTCATCATCGGAGAAATAAACACGGGTTCCGTTCATACCATCGCCATTCGGGTTTGAAGCGGAAGATCCTCTCTCAGCTGAGGAACTGGGGGGGGGGAGATTTGTTAGTTGACGAGGTTTTCCGATGGGTGCCAGGTTGCATTGTAGTCTGTGGGTCGGGGTCGGAGTCATGATCAACAATATGATACGCTTCCGTTAAAGTGTGTGCAATCTGTGACTGGTCTCCTGCCTTGTGACTATCAGCTGTACCTACGTCCCGTTGATCCGGAAATGCAGAATGCATCGGTAGTTTTGTGGTAAGGACATCAGAAGCTTCGAGAAGTTCCCACAGTTATTTTACGGAGGAAGCGAGCCGGTTAGTTCAAAGGAGATTAGTAGACCTGGCCGGGGTAGACTTCACCTGACTTCCGGCACCATATAGAGGGACGAGGCTCACGGGCTATCCGACGGATGAATGATGACAAGCCCGAGCGTGCGCTCGAACTCTGCGCGCACTGTCCTCAGTTTATCCGGTGTTGGCCATACCAGAGACTCCCACATCTCATTTGGATGAACAGCCTGGCGTATCGGCGGGCGGTACACCCAAGCAGGCAGACCAGGGTTATCTCCAGGTCACTACAATTGGGTGCTAGCATCACCTGTGCTGGTCACACATCTCAGCCATTGGCGGTCCATCGAGACAGACGAAGTACAGAGTGAAGTGGTCCCGATCGCTGCTTAAGAATCGCGAGAGGATGGCCCCGAAGTCTGTGCTCATTTCAGATGGGAAAACCTGCCTTGAGTTCCTCGCTCATGTTACCTCGCAAAAGGCAGCGTATCACAATAAGGTCGCCTGTAACTCTGAGGGTACATGTTCAGATACCCTAGCCGCTGGTTATAAGAGAGACCTCTCATCCCAACAGCCATACGCGTGGCTGCCCTCTGTACTCTTCCAAGTTGAGACATCTTACTTTTTACACAAGAAAACACTGCGGCGTAGTCTTACTCCAGTCTGGGACGAAAATGAGATCAGAAGAGTAAACAAAAGTTCTCCCTGAACACTTTGGCAAAGGATCGACAGATAGCTGTAGGCACTTTCCTTGCTTTAACACAAGCCGGAGTTGTTTGAGCCTGTGTTTTGAAGGTGTCTGACACCAGCACTCCGACGTCACATCCGATATTACACTTTATTAACAAGTAACCTCCAACGTGATATGTTCTGACATCTTCCAGGTGCACAAAGGAGCATTTTTGTGGGTTTGGAGACAAGCGCCATTGAACTGTGGATGTTGATATCGTGTTCAAACCTGGTTGCACTATTTCACTATCCTCACCTGTAAAGACTTTCCTCCATACGTTCATATCATCGGCGAAGACGAGGGTAACGCACTGCAGCTGGCCCAATAGATCATTGGTGAAAACCCAAAGCAACAGGGGTCCGAACGCTGACGCTTGTGGCACACTGTTCAGGGCAGGCAACCATTCAGATAGGTGTTGTTTGATTCTGACAGCGAACGACCTTCCATGGAGAAGGTCCGTTATCCAATTTATTATAGGCGAGTTGACAGCGTATGATGAACAAATGATTGTATGACACTGTCGAAAGCTTTGTTGAAATCGAGGACACCACGCCCAGAGTCCTGCCGTTAGCTGTTGCTTCCACCTACCGCTCTCTGGCGAGCAAGAGGTTTATCAAGCAAGGTACCCCTCTCCGGAATCCGTGCTGCTTTTCACTGGAGATGGAGAGTTGGTCCAGATGTCCCTGAAGACGGCGGACTATCAGCCGCTCCATCACTTTCCCGTGCACACAAGTTAAGCATACTGGTTGGTAGTTGACAGCTTCTGACCGTCCTTCTCCCTTGTACATAGGCGCAATCAGCGCTTGTTTCCACTCCGTTGGCAGTTTGCTTTCTTTCAAAGAGCACTAGTACGAACCTGTCAGAGACGGATAATTCCACCGCCAGTTCACGTAGCAAAAAAGAGTGGATGTTGTCCGGGCCGGTAGTATTTCCGTGGAGTATTTTCTTACCTTGGGCCCTAACGCCTTCTTTGTTCTCCTATTTTCCCCCACAACCTTACAAACCAACCAACCGTTCGATTCCTGTCCGTCTCAAACCGCCAGGAACTTGGCGACTTTCATGTATGCTCATTCAGAAAACTACTGAAATGAGGAACTCGGGAATTCAGGGCACTGGAGACTTCAAGCTGTCAACTCAGTGTATGTTTGCAGCCCGTAAGGCAAATCAGACATCCTACCAACTGAAGAAAACAGTACCCTCAAGAAAACCCAGCATCCTTGTATCTCTGTTTAAGGCTTACGTGAGACCACATATTGAATATTATGTGCAGGCCTAGTATCCTTATTTGGTCAGGGATACTAAGACCCTAGAGAGGGCGCAACGTAGGTTTACGAATTTCTTCGAGTAATGGACTACTCCATCAGACTTAAGCACTTTAATCTCTTCTCCCTAAACAGAATACGGAAAAGAGAATATTTCATAAAGGTCTGTAAGATCCTACGTGGATTGTCTGAGGCAGGAGAGCGGCTGTTCACCCAATGAGAAAATTCCTCGCTTAGGTCACACGAGTTAAAGATTATGAAGAAAACAGTTAGGACTCAAATCCGGGCCAACTTTTTCTCATATAAAGTTGTGAACAGTTGGAACAGATTACCGTCCAAGGTGGTGTTAACCACCACGGTTATCGACTTTAAGCGCATGTTTGATAAGTGTTGGTCGGTAGTAGTTCCGGACATAGAGTGATGGTAAAGTGACCGGGATCTACCTGATGGCACCCCTTTCTCCCTCTGTCCCCATCTTTCTCTTGCATCTTAGTTCTTTGTTACCAGCTGTAGACAATTTGCGTAGGACTTCTTTATTTAGTTATTTGTCCCTCCTTAGCTGTTCTTTTATCGTAACTAGGAAGTTTTTGTCCCGTCATCCGCGAGCTTGAAAGTGATTGTGGTAGCACCTGCATTGGCTTTGATCCTGTCTATTAATCTGAGTATACCATGATCATTGAAGGTGATTCCAATACTGCTTACCTCCATCATCCAACCTCTAGTATCCAAGAGGTCGCTTGCATAGACCTGATGAAGACTTGATCAGGAATATCCTCGCTGCCCCTTTAGTAATAAACTGTTCTGTATACTATCGAAGATTTCGAAACACCTTAGAAGGGAATTTTTTCTTCTCTATCTGTCGCAGCACGGTGGGGCCATGAGAGCTCACTGGTGCAAGATACTGGACATCAACCGGTTACTTGCTGCAAGTTATGTGGTCCGAACCGAACTGAATTTTTTTTGTGGTGCGGTTTATTCCAAACCTCGAGGGCAAGACGAGCTTGGGGAGCTAAACCCATATTTACTCCCCCATCGGACTTGGCAATTTCTGCGTTTGATCAACTGATGGACCATTTCCCCCAAGGTTATCAGAAGATAACGGTCGGCTCTGTGGAGGAGCACTCACCGTGCCTAAAATGTAATGAAACATCGGGAAACGGACTAAGGTTTTTCAGTGCGATATCTGTAACGGATGGTTACATTTTACCTGTGGTTCGGTCATCATTAATTTATACAGTTGCCCCAACAGGAGTCGTTTAAACCGGTTGAAATGTTGTTGCTTAAAGTGTTGCCCGGTAGATGTCAGATCGAGTCATCCTCAAAAGTCGTTATCTAAAATTGAGGCGAATGTTACATGTACGTCGTCACATCAAAAACTATGTAACACACTTGCAGAGGTGACCGCGTAACAGACGCCGTGTGCGGGTGCCCCAGCTATTTCTGGACCGATATTCGCCGATGTGGTTGCGAAAGTCCCCGAGGACGTGGTTGTGTGAATCTCAGAAGATGTAATATCTAATTATATATATATATATATATATATATATATATATATATATATATATATATAAACATTTTGGAATCAGAAAATCGAAGGACAGTCAGCAGAATAATGGTTAGGGTCACTAATCTATCAATGAGTATAACGGAATAAAGACCTAACAGGTAAAAAATTAGCCAAGGTTACCTCTCGACTATTCTGGATAGTCCCGCTCATTCTGTTGGGATAAAATCGTCTCCTCGACGAAAGAAGCGATTTTGGACAGAAGAAAATGGACTCCTTAACAGAATCGTAGACTCGCCTCTTCGGTACACAATACACCAAGCTCCAGACTTAAGAAAGTACCTACCAGAGCAACCTGCTGACCGACTTGTCGGAAAGTGCGGACGTTGAGGTTGCCAGTATTTACCAGTTGTCTTGGCTTTAGAAAAAAATTATCAACCGAGGGCACAGACAGCAGAAAAATTTAGGTGGGGTGGTAAAGTAGAAGGAGAAAATCGTAATTGATGATTAGTGTCACTGTCAGGAGAGCGATAAATTTTGATAATTCCCAGTCGTTTATACTGCGGAAAGGTATGTACTAGAGAGGCCTCATGCCGATTGTCTGACTCAAAAGTCTTGCCTGAGACACAACAGGATGCAAGGTCTTCTTAGGAGACCCTACCCGGAGCCAATAATTCAAGGGTCTGACTCACCTGGCATTGAATGGCCTGTCTATCTCCTGAGCGCTTTCGATAAGACATTAATGTCTGATTCTGAGTACTGCCGCGCACAAGTTTGTGGCAGAAACACAGTAGAAACCTGAGGCCAGCCAAATTGACCCTCAAAGTGTTCCGCCCATTGCCCTAACCTTCTGGACTTATTGCAGATGAGTGTGTCATCTGCCCCGCTAATAACCACTGACAGACGGTCGTCTGCGACCAGTACAACGGAAAGGCTTGAGAAGTCTGTCAGTGTTCTCTGAAACAAGGGCGATCTCCATTTTCCTAGCTTTATCCGTTAACCGAACCTCACGATCGGCAGCCAGGCTACGTTTCAACTTCTTACGAATGTCCCACCTGAACTCATATGAACCGTCTAGAGGAATGTTCTCTATGGCATCTAACGACCCTAGCGATGTCTTTGAAATGCAATATTCGTTCAACCCATGTATCCCCGTTCTGCTTGCCGCAGTACCTGCTTCATAAATGGTCTGTGAGATCTCGGTTCAGCAGCTATTAGGATCTTCGGTGTGAGAACCACTGAAGTAGCTTTCTAAGCTAGTTTGGTACTTAAGCTTTACCGACGGTATAGCCAGTTTCCCAACAGCCAGTCGTTGCTGTCGGTGGGATCGTTGCCCATCAAATGTAAGAACGAAACGATAACGTACCAACACATAGTCTGAATCCAAGCATGTGCTCTAATAAGAACGACAGTCCTGAGTGGAACCACGCCACCTGTAGCTAACACCTATGTGACCTATCTGAGAATAGGCCCGATCCGGAGGAAGTGGGCACTAAGTATAGCAATGACGTGCACGATGCCTAAACTAGTGCTGAGTAAAAATAGCTACAGCGGTCACCCGCCACTATCCGAACAATGTGATGCAATCTTAAACCTGCCACCTAAACGAGACTAGGCCTCACCAAAGCGGCCGACCTGAGCATTCATTATCTCCGGTCAGAAAGACTATATCAGAACCATGTGCCGACCGAAGGAGAGTGGCCAGATTCGAGTAGAAGTCGCTTTTAACGTCGACGCCATTACAGTTAGCTAGAGCATAAGCAGACACATGTCTGCGTCTAGAGCTGGTTTTAGTGAAACCTGCCAAGCGGACGGCACAAGGTCTGCTGTCAACAGGGATCCAATCTTCTAATTTGGTTGCGGTCATTGTGCTAAGAACTGTACCTTCTCCAGCCTGACTGGGAGCGGCAGCCGTGGAGTCACCCGAAGTGTATAACCAGTGTCAAGTAGACAGTACAGGTGCTGTTAGTTGCACGTGCTGACTACTATCCTAGGTTCTAGTCTCCGCAATGCAGCAGACGTCGACGTTCACCTTTAACGTTCATACGAGAGCAGCTTGTTGATCTGTCTTAGAGTGCGAACGTTGAAAACGCCTATATTAATTCACATTCTAGGTTGATAACCGAAGTTTTTGTTTTAAAAGCCTATACCACAAGATAGTGGATGGGTGGCAATGTACCGGAACTGTTATTTTTCCTGGAAAGAGATGCCAGTCTTTTTCCAACCCCCATCTTGGAGGACCAGGAGACTGGGATTTTTCAAACGTCTACCTGTTGGTCTGCCTGATATGAGTGACTGTCAGTGTAAGTGTCACAGTGCCAAGTTTAGCCCAGTAGGCCGTCGGTATGTGCAAGCCGTTACACCTTGTCAAGGTCTAATCTCGTTCCGTTTCGGACCGTCCAGTGAGTCGACCTCTTCGGTAAAAATATGGTAAGGGCAGGTAACGTGGCGAATGAAACTGCTTGATGAGGTTTGTTGAACGGGGATAGTTAAGTCATTACGTTTTAACGCCCCTTGAGTCCATCATCCCTTGTTACAATGGCTACGGTCCGGATCGCGCACTGTTTGGATAATAACGCCAAAGTTGTCTGAAACAGACACATTGTACATAATAATGCATCTATGCCCGCATTCATCAACTCACGTTGCAGACCTGTGTTTTTCTCAGTCAAAGCGTACGCTGATTGAGTTATCACTTCTATTGTTTCTGACCGGTTTCAACGTCAATGGCTTCTTGAGACCAGGTACGGTATGAAGAGTAACTCGCATCGGACGCTGCGGGAGAGTGTACTGACGATTAGGGCTATTCCATGGACATTGAAGTCGCTCCATGAACATATCGGAATACCCCAACTATTTGAGGAATTTTAAAAGTTCCATTCTATCATGTTCTCTCCGGTTGACTAGCATTGCAGAACCGTTATCCAGCAGATCGGACACAACTACTTGTTGGCACACAACTGTGTGCGAGTTCACTAACATCAGCTCCTATCTATGATGTTTAGTTTACACTGTCCGTTTAGACGAATGAACTGGGTTTTCCACTGCTTCTTTACTTTCACTCTTGACAAACTGAATCTGCTATGGTCCAACGAATATCTCACGTCGTAAGTGACTTGGTTGTGAACGTTCGCCTGATTGACAATGATTAGCGGAGTGTGACGTATTATTTGGGCCAACAGAATAAGTCCCTAGGTCTGCATACTTATTGGATCGGACGGTCACATTAGCTGGAGGGCTGTGCCTCTTGTTATCAATACAGGTACAGTAGAAGTGGTTATCGTTCACCCACCTCGATTGATCTTGCAACTCTCTTCAGAACAGAAGTAAATTAGGCAAATTGAAAAATGCGGTGAATCTTCGGCAAGACGACACTTGAGATGATTATCAGGCAACACGCTCCGTAGTGCATCCTGGCCCACTTATAAACTTACAACTATACAGATTGGACACATATCGAACGTTCAGTTGCGTTCTCTTTTGAATTCCTCTAGGTCAAATGTGCAACCAGTCCACAAAATGAATGGGCTTGAGTCCCACATAAAAGACAGGTTAGATTCCTGTCCCATCTTCCCTTGTCACAGATTGGGTATTTTGAGGGCATGAATGATTAATTGATCGCCGTGTTGTAACACTAAGCTAACCACAGGTGCATCGCAAGCAAGTGACGATGGGACTCACACAAGAACATTCAGACTTTCAACACTCAAACACATGGATGACAGCAACAATTAAGAGGAACAGTATGACAAATCTAGAAGTGACAGGGAACGGGATGTAGTTCGGCTTGTGTATATGGCATGAGAGTTTGAGTCCAAATCATACAATATCCGTATGTAGATCCATCTCATGTTAAATTGCGTTTTTGGATCGGTGGTGGTTCAATTTCGACGAACGTTCATCCTTCACGTAGCGTGATTAGAAGGTTGGTTTGAAAGCTGCCAATTGCAACACGCGAGGTAAAACCTTCAAGCTCCGTTGAATCAGGTTAACATTAAGGGGATACAAATAATTGGTAACTACCAGGTCACATCTGTTGGGAAATGGGGTTCATTAAAACAGTGTGGAACGTAGTATAACTTCAGTTAGTGAAAAAAATTCCTCAGGTGCATTCTACATTTTCAAAGACTTCATAAAGACAGACATGTCCATACCTTGAAGAAGGTAACTTTTATTTTTCACAGATGATAATTTGGTTGATTTTTGACGACTCATGAGTAACCTAGATTGTATGCTTACTTCAGTCATTCTAAGGAAGCATAAAGACCCGTCCGACGATACTCCCGGGTGTTGACTATTTTGGAGCCATACAGTAACAGCTCTCATAACAGTATTTACGCTCGGCACACCACAGAAAAACTGAGCATGCCGATGTCATAGATAGCGTAAGTCATCAAGCGCCTTTGGCGATCTGAGAGTGCAGCTGTCAGCTGAATCAACGGCCTCTCTGCTGTCTCAAGGGACAACGATCTTCGGCCTTCTATAATAATGGTAGGGTGTAATTATCTGACAGAATGTAAAGATGTGGTTGATGTAGCCACAACCAAGAAGGACTCCAGTTGGTTCCTCGGGTATTGTGTTTGACTTGCTAAGTACGGTGGCTGCAGACAGCTTTGTTGTAATGGGAGTGACGCTAATCTCTTGGCGGTTTGTGCAAAAAATGAGTGAATCATCTATTAAAGCGGTGGTGTTGTTGGGCCAAGCCCACATATTTAGGACGACCCCGCTGACTGGAAGTTTCCCGAACAGGGCCGTCAGCTTTTTTTTACTAGGTCCGGGCAGGAGAGTTTGTCTGGCCCGTATACCTACTGACATTTCAGGAGTTCGTTCTCAGGTGAAACGTATGCTTTGGAATAGGTTGAAACAGCAACAGGCAACATGTCCGAAGCCTTAGTCAGCGGTGTAGTTGGTCAGTTTAATTGATCCTAGGATTTCTCAGCCCAGTGTCCTTAGCATCCCTGCGAGCTATGTATAGATTTCTCATTTGCTTCGCGCACTATCTCTCCGTTGATTTACTGATAACCGTTGCTCAGATAAGATGGAAATGCTTTCGAAAGTTTAAGGCATTCGTTGCTTGTTCAATTTCGGTAACACGTGTCCACCTAGCCCCGCGATTCTCTGGTAACTGCCATCTGAGTTCCAAACTAAGTGGTCTTGCGAACCGAACTTTACTCGCTGCTCCAAAGAATATCCCGCCACCGTCAGGGTTTCCCGAGTGATCGCATAGACATTCAGTGGTTGACAGCTGAACGAGAGGTAGAACTACACGTGGCAGTACCACGCCTGTGTATGCTGTATACGTGCCAGAATGGGTTTACAAGCACAACAGGACAAGACTTCCTTTTTGTTTGATTCAGTTCGCTTGTTTCGGTGTTTTTCCTCTACTGGAATGCTGAATTTGTTTTATTTCACATCTTGCTCCTAGATCTTTATAACACTCTCATACGGTCTCTTTTATGGCCCTTGATCTCTCTTTTGTTGGTGAAACTCAAGTTGAGGCGAATGTGGCAGACCCTCTTTCGGCCTATGTCTTGTTGCCTGCAGATTATCTTTTGCTCCCGGGAAGCGGTGATATTCTGTTCCATGTATCTGAACTTGGTGAGTCTTTGTATTCATTCCACATTTTTCCATAACAACCATTAACCTGTTCTTTCCAAGTGTTCCCACTTCCAGGGCGTAATTAATGGGTTGCTTTCTGCAAAATTGCTGTGTCGCTTCAAAAGCCTACAACAAATGGCCCTGTTTTACGCCGGGCTATACAATTCACCGCTAGGCAACATGCTCTTTGTATACAGAGGGTCTTCGGACTAGTATTATGCCTTTCCTCTGCAAATTAATGTTTGTATAATTAGCGCAGAAAAAAAGGTTTTGTACACTCGTACGCAGCAAGACGAGCCAGATGTTCATAGTGGCTTTCGAATTTCGATACTGCACACAAGACCAGAAAGTCTCCATTCCCCCAAAAATGGGTTGAAAAGTTCTGGAAATAAACAATGATATCTAAGCTCAAAAGAACGTTGGGCCCAGATATTTACTTTGGGATGGTCTATTGCTAAGTTTCACCACTGTGATAACTTCAGTATGTACTGAACACGACTTAGTGTTCGGTTTCAAGAGTTTTCTCGGAGTCATTGTATCACGAGGTACTAACTTTATTCTACGTTACTCACTTGACTCGGATTAAGCCACGCAAATAGGCTTTTCGGTTCTCAGGATCTACTTTTCGACAACTGACCGTCTGTCATAGCTAACCCGTCAGTTTTAGTTGGTTACTAGTTTGTGGGACCCGATGCGACCTAAAAATAAGAAAAGCGTTGTGTACTTATCATGCTAGCGTATGTTTCTATGGGTAATTGTTCAGATGCTACCAACAGTGCGTTCTGCAGTGTCTTCACCGACCTTCTGAGGCAGACTAAACCCTTTGATATCATTTTACTAACCGGTGGTTTTAGCGCCCAACTTGGTCGTCTTTCTCAAGACAAGGGCGGCCGGATATGTTCGGTGTCCGGGCGCATGGCGCTGACACTGGTGCGGCCGCGCCCATCTTACGATCTCTATTTCGCGTACCACGTTTTAATGCATAAAGGGGCATTGTCACAGGGAGACCGTCTTGTGCATCTCGGTCGTGGACACAGATCGATCATATAGCAATCAGTTACATGTGGCACGCACCTGCTAAAGACTGCCGTGCATTTCGGACCAGTAACTTGGACTCATACCACGATGTAGTGCCCCATTTGTCCAGAGATCTTATGCTCGTAAGTACAAGATAATTAACTGACATTCTAGCAAAGAGGGCGTAGAGAACGTTTACCAGAAAGTACCGGTGAACAGCTGACCCGGTTCAAGATTAGGTATTCACATTCCTACTCTCTTTATTGCATTCAACTGTAGACACATTCACATACTCAGGTAGCATTATCTCGTCGGTCTGTAGTATTACTGATGAGATATTATCGAAGATGACAAAAACGCTAGCTATCTTCACCGGCCTGCCTCATCCTTAATGCCAAAAAGACGTTCGGTTGTCACTAAATAAAAAGACGTATAGTGCTTGCGTGCGTTATGTTTTGCCTTGTGAATGGGAAACGTGGCCTGTGCTTGACGAAAGTTTCAGCCATCCCACGTCAAGTGAGATAACCGAATGAACAATGTGACCGTTCGTCATTGGGTATTCCCGAACGCTCGTAATGCGCAGTCAGTTGGTAAGTTAATCACGTTGCGCAGGCTGTGGTGGTAAGGTCGTGCACTGTAGGTAACCGCACCTTGGGTTGTGTACGGAGTCCACCAGGAGTTGGATAAAACTGCGTGGTGGCTAAGCGATAACTTGGTCACAAAATATGAAGACCCTGACTGTTCCATCGAATAGTGTGTGGGAGTCATACGTTCTGCTGAGATCCTCATCATAACTCAAATCGTTCGTTAGAAACTTCATCTGAAATGACAGTTTACCACATTCAGTGGCATACTTGTGTTCATACTACTTATATTTCCTCCGCTTAGCCTTATTCTCTCCGTTTTTATCCTCTCTAGAAGAAGTTTCTTCTGGTTTATTCCTCATTACTGTTGCTGTGGACGGTGATCCGAGCCACATAATCTGGCAGCTGTGAATCAATGACATACCATGAACAACAGGGTAAATGTCTCTGAGTTTTACCTTATGGACCGCCTCGATCTGAACGTCCTACCAGATTACTGAAACAAATCTACTGTAGTCTACTCTTGGTCAATTGTCGCATTGTTGTCGCCGACGACAGAGTTGCCTGTTTGTATGACTGAATTTGAATTGCAATGTTTACTTGTGTTACCACGACTGTTGGACTTCGTAATAGGTACACTCAAACTGGGTACCGTACAGAAACTGCTGGCTGGAGCATGTGCCAATAAAGCTGCAACGATCCGTTACCTGGATACATTGTGCTGGTTTCTGGCATTTGCCGTGTTCGTCGAATTTATATCTGTAACGTCTTCCAATTCCTTAGTCTTGTCTGTTTTGCAGGAGCACACAGATTGCCATTTCACTCTGTTTACACTAGGACTTGGGTAATCTTAGGCAGAATATTGTTAAGATACCCTCTAACCGCTCTTTTCTGATTGCCTGACTTATTTAAAACGTCGCAGTGGGGCTGGCGCATTGGCTACTTTCTGTTACTCATAGTAAGTTATTTTATGGTTCAGAACAACTAACCATAACGATGTATTTCACACAACTCGGCAATTTCTACCACGTTTTCACATGTCCATGTGTGACCAGACTGTACGAAACGTTACTCCGGATGATATCACATGGTTTATGTCTTCTCATTGTCTTATTCCAATTTAACTTCAGGCAAGTTTGCTCATCATTAAACCTTATGAATATATTAAGCTTTCTACCGGTTTTCATATCCAATTTAAGAGCGACCAGTTACTTGGACAACAGACGATTGGGTTGTTTATTGAGGTGAGCAATATTTTTTATGGCACAACTTCTGGCATACTGTGCGTCAATGTTTGTGGATACACAAAATCGTTGTAAATCCAACCCACCATTATGCCACCAAGTGATGGAAGGATATTTGATAAGACTAGTATGCTGTTTGCTTGGATTGTATGGTAATGACGTGCGTCCAGTTGCGTTGAGGTTTATTTTTCAGCAGCCTGGTTCTCGTATTATTTCAGCTCCTTTCTTGTGATTGATAAACCTTTGACATTCGGCTGTGATCAACTGTGGACTGATGCTTGGCTGCTGCTTTTCTTCTCGGTCGAAATGCTGTTTCGGATATC
Organism: Paragonimus heterotremus; assembly: GCA_013368495.1. Classification (NCBI taxonomy): domain Eukaryota; kingdom Metazoa; phylum Platyhelminthes; class Trematoda; order Plagiorchiida; family Troglotrematidae; genus Paragonimus; species Paragonimus heterotremus. The sequence goes on along the minus strand of LUCH01008700.1, from coordinate 32,219 downwards.
TTAATCAGCCAATCGTAGTACGCCGTTGATGAAGACTCAATGTTAAGATTGTTCTTCGACTGGCTGAGACAACTACCGCTAGCCACGTTCATTGGGTTCAGGTTAATTACAGGTCCGCACAGGTCCTTTTGCACTGTATTCATCTCTTGTTTTATTTTTCTCATCGTTCCGTCCTATCCGCCAAGCTTGACGGTGGTTGACACTAAACACTGCGGTTTTATGGCGACAAGAGTGACCGTTCTCGTTCATTCGAATCATGTTCGTTTCATCACCAAGAACAGATGGCACTTTTTTCGTGGAATTATGATGCAAACTCTGACTGAATCATCGCCGTTGTGAATGCATCACACATATGTGGAATATCATTTTTGAAGAGGTTCGTTCATGTGCTCAAACCATCGTTTTGGTGGACTGGTTTGACATAGATCCAACCAACTCACACTTTCATCTGAATGTCTTTACAGTAGCCCATTTTCAGGTCAGCCGAACATGGCTTGAACCAGATTCTCGTGTCAGATGTAGATCAGATTATAACTTACTCAAGTGATATGTGGATAGTGGCTCATAAACGGTTTTATGTGCATTAGTAATCCTTCCTCCAGTCCATTCGCTAATAAGTGATGTTTGATCTGATTATATTGCTGCACTGCCTTTTCCAGATGAAAGCGGCCAATTCCAGTCCCTGATGGGTATTCCGTGTGATTGTCAGAAGTTTTTTCCAGTGGTTACCTAATGCAAAAATTTTGTACTCCCGATAAGTGTTTCTTGAACATGCGTTTCTTCTGGAGGAATTTCTTCCTTAATGGGACTATTGTGGTCAAAAATCGGCTCTTTCTCACTTCTCAGTTACGTTTGGTGGTACGTTCTTGTGCGCTTTAGGATGTGTTGCCATACGGATTACAACTCAAGACGTTCCTGATGAATTAGTTTTGTCGTCTTGACCCACACACTGCTTCTGTGATTTGCAAGGTACTTTTTCAGGATTCGTATGAACCTGTATCTGAGTTCACCATTGACGACGACACTAGAGGTAATCGGGTATTTTGTATACCTGTACACTTGTATCAGCTCTGGTGGTTTGTTCTGCGGTATCTTCAGCTAGATTAAATTTTCCAGTGTACGATCCCTACATGTGAGTCGGACAGTGTCAGACCAAGTGGTTGAGATGACTGAGACTTGAGTCTACAGTCGTGTATATGTATAATAATGACTATCGTTAACACCGAGTTACCTCAATCCTTAGGTCGGTTACCAAATGCCTAAGCTCTGGATGGAGCCTGTTTCTCTCTGACACTTGTGACTTCGACGTAATATCCGCTTCCTGTTAGAGGTCAAAATACACAACTCTTCAGTACGCTCCTTTTAGACGGTTATGAAATTAAGCTTGTTTGTGCACATAACGTTGTGAGGTTCCCTGTGCTCTATCACGTTAAATTTCTCCTTGTCGATGCTTTATTATTGCTCACGTGTTTCAGCTCTTCATTCTCGACTTGTTTTTTACTTCGCATATGTGGCGATATAATCCGCCTACATATTTACGGAATAAGTTTTACTGTTTGAATTCCGGTGGTCCTAACATGCTTTATCGCTGCCAGTCCATCATCTATCTTACCGTATACTGTTTACACGAAGAGTAAGGGCCTTGGTGTCAAGATTTTGCATGTCTGCTAAATCGATGCCTGACTGTTGCTATAGACAGTTATAGAACTGGCCCGGTTGATGCATATGTTTCTTGTGAACATACCCTTTTTTTACAGTCCCGACACATGAGTTTTATACACTGCACTTGGTTCTGCTAAAGAATGTACCGTGCGCCGGCTTGCATGTAGTCAGGAGGCTCTCTGATTGTTTAAATTCAGGCAAGTGTATTCATTGTAGCCGGGCTTCAACACCAGGTGGTTGTTGTCATCATTTTTGAGTATGCGGTTTGTTTGTTTGAAAACGTGATAGAAATTTAAAACACTGCGTTCCCTTGATCCAGTTCACCAGTAACGATAAAAGACATACGTCGCAAGGTGTTAACATTCCGTTTACTCCCTTCAGTCACGAACGTAAAACATTGAAATATATAGGACATGCGGATAGCAACAACAATAGAAACAATCAACGATTGGGTTTACACAAAACGGGGACTGCTATCAGTTCCAGGACAGACAAACTGTATGAGTCAACGGTTTATGCACGCACAGGACCGGACGGCGAGTATTGATTAGCATGGCTTCGGAGAAAACAAGCAATTTCGGGTTCCGATTACGCAACAACACTTGAAACGAATTGGCGGGGTCAACAACATGACCTATTTCCATGATGTGCTTTGCTATGGATGAGGTCGGATTTCGTCTCACTCGTTCTGTTGCCATTGCCTGTTACGTCATGGCGCGCGCCAACCACTTAGGCATATGTTTAGCCATTCTTTGTCGTAGGCACCGATCTGTTCTGCTGATATAGATGTTACCGCAACTGCAAGTGAACTGATAGATTACATGTGAGACAGAACATTTCGGTGGGACACGATTGTGAATTAGCTGAGTGACACTTTTTAACCTTTTTAATTCTGCTCATCTTAATCTTTCTGTTTCTCATGAAGAGGAAGCAAACGATAGTTTATCTTTTCTAGACATTTCACTCACTAGACGACAGGATGGCTCACTACAACGCTCAGTACACCGTAAGGCTACTTGGAGCGGTCAGTATTTACAGTTTTCTTCTTTTGCACCAATCACTTATAAACGAGGCCTGGTGAGAACTCTGTTTCATAGAACCCGGGAGATATGCACTGATGACTGTTTTCAAGGAGAGGAGGAGAGATTAAAGAAAGTGTTACTCGCGAATGGCTATCCTGAGAAGTTCATCGATGTTCACAGCCGGAAAAGACTGATCAAGACTGCCATGAGTACGGTCTCTCAGAAGCAGGTCTTTTTGAACTTTCCTTTCGAAGGCGATTATATCACAACTGATGTAAGTCAAAAATTACAGTCTGCTCTAACTCGTACATACCCGGCGGCTGAATTACGGTTGCTACTCACGACTAGGAGTGTCGCTCAGCTAATTCACAATTGGTTACGGATATCGAGTATGGACTGAGATTTACTCAGATTCACCAGAACTCAGATATGTCCGGTTGGTAGTGGTAGTCTGACAATCCGACATACTCACCGTTACTGCGTTTTAATCCACACTGAAACACAACCGTGTATCAGCAACCAACTTTGCTTTTTTCCCGCAACACGGTACTACCCACATTTACATGCCTAGAGTTGTTGATCGGCTGAAGTTTTGGCTGTTCCCGTTTCTTAAAGAACTCAACGCAGTGTTTTATGTGCCCGCTTTGAGTTCGTGTATGGTAACCTCGGGTGCGGGTCAGAAATAACGTGCGTAATCAACCTTCATTCACAATCGACAGACGTTGGTCAATGTTCTCTATTTTTTCCAGTGTTATCCGTTCTTTGATTTTAGTAACTAGCCCTGCAAGCTCAACAAACGACAACGTACGCCGTGCGTTCAAATAGTCTGTGCTTTAGCACTACTGTTTTGAGTACCTGTTGGCGAAGTCTACTGTTTACCCTGTCTAATCTTTTTAACATTAATTTATACCAGTTGTGTAGTAACTCATTGATGCTTAACCTAAACGCGAATTAAAACGTTCAGTTCAACGTTTTTGCGACGTGACACCAGCTGGCTACTGTAAGGTTCTCGGGGCTTAGACAGGAGCATTTGATAGGTTCATAGTCCGCATCCGGGCTGCTACTTGAGAAAGTTTTCACCATTGTCATTTAGCTCTCTTCAGCTATCTGTCATACCGTTGAATCCTTGTATTTCAACACTTATCTAGTGTAACAACATTTTCGATCCAAACGCTCTAGTTCTCTTTTCTCCATATGCCTTGCTGTTGGTGAGTTTTCTGCAGACGCCGTAGCGTTGACAAAGAACCAATGTTCTCGTTCCGTACTCCGTTGAATTGCTCAGGACACGACACACTAATTTGTGATCAATGTGTTTCAGAACTGTAAGCCGAGTGCCAACCCTAACGCGCGTTAATAACGATTAAAATTGTTTACCCATGTTAATCCGCAGAACCAACTGAGTACTCTTAACTAGACTTAAACAACTTTGCATTCACCGAGGTAGATTTAGCGATATTTTAATCAACTTTCCCAAATGTGACTGCGGTCTTCTGCAATGTTTTAACACTCCACTATCAATCCTTCCGTTCATTGACTTTAGCGTTCATGAACCTAATCAGAAGATACCGTGGCTAGAGCCGCCGCTCAGCACAATAGTTACTTGGAGCATGTCGAGAGAAAAAAATACCGTACTGGAAAATACAGAGCCGAACAGAAATAGTAATGTTAGGGATACAAGCAAACCCCTATCTGTAGCACGCTGTAATCTCGAATGGCGATCACGGACATCAACCGGGCAGGCATTGTTCACTCACCTTACTCAACTAAGTACTCAGTTCTCATATTTTTGGATGGCGTCTTTGCTCCACCATTTCAGTGTTTCATCTAACTGTCGATGGTCACAATAAGTAACGCCCTGTGTGGTAGACGTTCAGCCAGCGTGCGAACCACGTGACCTGACCACCACTGACTGTACAACGTAACCTATTGATCGCCTATCCCGAACGCACTCAAATACGTGCCAGCGATCGATCGTGTTGTCTACGCCTCCATCACAGCTAATATGGGTTGGTTGGAGGAGATCACGATGGTTACATACGGCAAACCCGTTGATGCGTGCGTCGCGAACAGGTCACACTTCCGTACTACAGAACAAAACGAGGCGCCCATAGTCACTTTTTACTCATTCCTTTAGCGACAATTTAACATCACTTCGACACCACAGATCATGCACATTAGCAAGGGTGGTAAATACCCTTACTGTTATGGCTGATACATCATCAGTAATATTTCAAGCCGACGAGATAGCACTGACCAACTGTGTGAAACAGTTTACAGTGTCAGACTGATTGCCTGCAGTAAAGAATGTGGGGATGAGAATATCACAGTCTGTGAAGTAGCACTTTAAAGATGCGAAGTGCATTCCATACAGACCGGCCTTGTCATTCACCTCGTTGATTACGATCCGCACGCTTTCGGTAGAGGAGCTAAGTGAGGCAGTGCCGTCCTCATACTTCTTGTCGGTCAACTTAGTGGTGATGAAAAACTCAGTATCAAGCCCACGGGGTTCCTTGGGCACACCTTCCAACAAATTATTCATGAAAAAATAAGCTCTTAGAAACCAACACTAGAAGCGGGGAGCGTCCCAAACGGTTTTCCATAAACTCTCATCTTGTTTGCAGGGTAAGTATACAGTGGTCTTAACAGATTCACTTGTTTCTCCGGAACTCTGCGAAAGAGACGGTTCCGGAGTACATTTCGAGCTTTCGAGTCGAAGCTAATCTTCGGGTCTAAGAAGATCACGACTGACAGCTTCCTATGAGGGTATCGATGCTCCAAGGTCCATCGCGGAGTAAATCTTTGGTAAATGCACCCTCGACTGATTTGGAATCCTCTCTGTTTTCACGTATCTCACTTCCCTTGGGTTTAGTAAGACAACGTAGTAGAAAGTCAGTGAGTAACTTGGACACAATGAATAGTATACTGGTGTCATATTGACTCCATTCATGGGCGCAATAGACTCCACTCGTATAGAAGTTGTCCTTTTACTACTGGTGTGTACAACTTGAACGTCACACAATTAATCGAATGTCGCAATTCCATGAATATTTCAGTCAGCTCCTTTAAAAAAGAAACCTCTTTCACGAGTTTCGCCCTCATTATGACTCGTCGGTGGTGAATGTTATTGTCACGGCTGAAGTAGATTTCCGGTCACGCTTTCATGAGGTAACCCTGTTGACGACTGTGTCATTGACCTGACATTAGGCACGATTAAATTACTGTACGCTAATGCTCAATTACATTCGCTTCACGAGGAATCCAGAACACCTTAGACAGATAAGAGGCTTCAGATTATCAGTTTGATATGGTGTTTGAGCCTCCCAAGTGCAAGGTACTGTTATGAGATTTGCAAGACTACATCCGCTTTCCTTCCTAGTTACGGGCCGTTGGAGACGGTTAGAAAGTTTATTTACCTTGGAAACTGCATCAACGCTGACGGAATATCCGGTGAGATCACAGATCTTACTGCTGTATGACAGTCAGTTTCGTTGTGATTAGTATACTACTCACAAGTAGTGTATTACCCACCGGCGACATTCAGGAACAAAAGGACAAGCTCCGAACGTCAGGAAAACGATTGACAAGAAGAGACTATCGGAATAGTGTGTACGCGCTACGGCGGAAGTTCCACCAAGGTAAATGACAATGATGTATGTGAATGCATGTCTGATGTGCGTTTGTGATTTGATTTTTGACGACCTATACGGGAGTTTGCGCAATAAACGAATTATCAGGCTAAGCGTCTTTTGCGGTTACAACATTACGACTAAAGTTCCTTTGACATTAGTAACTATGACATCAGCATGCTCTATCTTCCTGTAGTATGCCGAGCTTAAATACTATTGTGGGAGCTGTCTTATTGTGCGGCTTCGAAATGTGGTCCATCCACGTAGGCGGTGTTTACGGAGTGCCCGTTTTTGACCAGCGGTATCTCCAAAACTTAAGCGACATGTATGAACAGTTTGCCTGCATTGATGAAGTTCGGTTATATGTCTTGGAGACAAACAGACTGTTAGCCGCCTGCATGAGGATTTCGTCCCACTGGCTTTGTTGGTTTGGTCAGCTGATCGTTTGCCACGCTGTAACTCGTTTGTGAGTTGTGATTCGGGTTGTAACTGGCAGTCCGGTGGCTAGTATATGATTTGGGTTCAGAGTATAGAAGCACTGACACTGAGGATTACTTCAGTAGGGAGTTTCCGGTCTCTTGGCTTGGGTCCAAAAGACATTGAACACCTTTAACTGAGAACGCTATCTGGTACGACGAGGTTCTCGTGTTGTGAATCTTCATATGCATTAGGATGTTTTATTCTCCCTTCTACTGTTTTCCCCTTTACCTTACATATCCCCTTTCTTCTTATATTGTTGCGACACGTTTGTTAATTTACATAGACTGAACGTCTTTTTTGAAGACTTGAATTACTGTTGACAAGCACCAATCACGAGGTACCTATTCAAATTTCTAAACCGCCTGAAGACATTCTGTCAGTTCTGATGTCAGCTTTTCCCAGTCATCCTTAAAAACCTAAGGAAAGAAGAAATCTGAAACAGAAGCCTTGTTACTTTTCTATAACTTGACTTGCGGAGTTTTTGCTTTCGATGGAAGACTGCCTGACCATTTAGTTTCTGTCTTGTGAGTAATCCATATAAGGTCATCTGGAATGTTCTTTAAACCGTTCAGCCCACCCGTCAGATTGAATCAACTGGCTGATGATAGGAGAGCCATGTTACTCAAACATTGTCTTACTTACACTGACTCGATAGTCAACGCAACCAACAATCAGTGGAGGCATCGTTCTCCCGTTTGCGTTTTAAAAAGTTGGTTGCGTTTCTTTCGTCTGTTAAATCATTTGATATCCCCTACCCTTGAGCGAATTTTCTAGTTAGCTTATGTTTAAGTTCTCGACGGCTGCTTTCATACTACAACCCAGGTGGGATCGAGCGACGCCTGTTTCTGAGGTTAGTCTATGTGACAGAAGTCCAAGCTTGTCGCAGTGATAAAGCTCCTTCGCAACATACCTCTTACATACAACAAGCCTTCACAGTTGCTACGATTTGTTTCCACTGTTCATTAAGTTTCCTAACTGCACTCGGACCGAAAATTTTGTTCTCATTTCCCTCTGGAAAGTTTTCTTTAGGTTCTTCTCGCTCGAATGCCATCTAATTAGCATGTGACCGGACCGAAGCAAACGTCTTCATGTAATATCCGAGCTTACGTCGTAGCTTTTTAACTTTTGTTTTGGCAACTTTCTACATATCACCCGGCTGCAAGCACATAAATGTTGAAATGCAACTGACATAAACCTCTGTTTATCACTTTAACACATTCATCGTGATGCTGAACAGCCCAGCAACGACAACATCCGTCTATCAATGAGACAATGTCAGGTCTGAATACCGGATACCTTTAATGCTACTATCTAGATTTGGGTACCTGACGCGCCACCAGATGTTGCAAACTTTGCAAACCTACTTTTTTAAGTCATAGTTTTGTATCCAATTGCATAAATGATGTTTGTCGCATCTCCGTTTTGTTTAACTAACCATATCTGTGCCGCTCTCCGGTTTGTTTATCAAGGTGAGCTCATTCTCACAAACTTCTCCATTGAGCACCAAAACGGGACCTACGTGCTGAGGAAACATCCACAACAGACTGACGTAGATTCAGACCAGTCGGATTTACCGACCAACTTATCTGTTAGTAGACCTGCAGTCACAAAGGATGATCATCCACCGTTTGATTCATCTCAGTTTGGTTGTGAACCGTTTGAGAAGAGCTCTCCGAAACCACATTCTGCCACTTATCTCTCGGAACCAACCGCATGTTCTGTCACGATCGAATCACGCGAAGCAGTTGCCAATGCATCCTCACATTCTATAGTGTCCACGTCGCTTAAAGCTTGGACTCCGTTTTTGTCAGCGTCCGAACAGCCAGTCGATGCTACTGTACGTCGACAGTCATCGGTTTTGGACAACGAAGAGACTCAAGGAACTCGTGATTGTGCACAGTCTGAAGTGAATCATGAGGGTGACAACCCTTCGATTTTGAACCGCTTGGGTAAGTTTGGTTTTTCGTTGTACTCGCTGTGGCTCAGTGGTAACGTTGGTTGCGTTGACTACTCCCGCTTAGGTTTGGGCAGCCCGACACTATCCAACCCACCTTTGACCTTGTATATCGTGTAGTGGTGAATGCTTTGTAGTGTAAAAACTGCAACTTCAGTTCACGGTTTTTCATTAAAAAACGTAATATTTCCCAGTCAGTCAATCATCTCACCAAGGTATTGAAAAGATTAAATCGGTAAACGTCGGCCAGCTTGTTTATGGTTTCATTATTAAAAACATACATTTCCCTTCATACTGTTAACCAACACCAGATGTGTACATTTCGTTTATGTCCACCTACATAAAACAATCAATCATATATCAGCGCTTAGTGACAAGACAACAATGACCATCACCGGTTGAACTGGAAAATCGTATCAGAATCGAACAGTACTTTTGATCAGCATTGCATCCGAGACCGTTGTTGACTCTCTGGACGAATCATTTGAATCAGCGAAATGGTCTTTATCAAAGGTGTTTCGCATTCGAAGGCGCTGATTTTCTGTTGCGCTATCTTTCTAATTAACTTCTTTAGTATGTATTCACTACTCGGCTGTTGTGAGCGCCGTTACATACTTCTTACATGTATGTTTACGTCACTACAGATGAGCTGGTGCATTACGCAGAAACCGGAATGGTCCGATAGACCTTAGCTATAATCACGGAAGGCCAGAAAGGTGTGTTTCAAGACAGATTACATCTTTAATTTAGGAGAGACCCAACTGAGAAAAACCTAGACTTCGGCTGGATTCGAACCAGCGATAGAAACAACATGCTCAAACGTGGCAAATGTTCTACCAGCTGTTGTTTCTGTCGCTAGTTCGAATCTACCCGAAGTCCAGATTTTTTGCAATTGGGTTTCTTCTAAATTATCAGGTCTACCAAACTACTTGTCAGTAATACATCTTTAATTCACATTATCGCCTTTGAAATGCCGGTTAGAAAATACGTTCATTTTAAACCGTCTGAGGTCAGTTTTTCGCTATCCGTCGCCGGTTTTAAATTAATATGAGCTTGTTAGGTCGCGTCCGTCTTCAATCCCTTCCAGCCAAGTTAACAAAAAGCTAGGACTTGGTAACAAACTTATTGTAGCCAATACAAGTCCACAGCAAAATGGCTGTTATCCGCAGTCAATGTGCACAAAAAAGGAAACATTCTAATTCAGACGAGTCTGATTACCGGGAGCCAAATTTTCGTTTCGGTTAGTACGCGGCAAAGTGAACAACTACATTGTATGGAATCGAGACGATTCAAACTCGGTTACTGGTAGTTACTACGTTGGCTTACCTTGGATTAAAGGCGGAAATGTCACATTGCGAGGAAGGAGTCGCACATCAAATTATTGCTATCCCTAACAGAACTTTACTGGGTAGTCATTGCTTCCTCATTAGGCTCTTCTCCAAATTAATAGTTGCCAGTGGTGCGTACCTGTGATGGTTTGGGCACTGCATTTCCGTTAAACTTATATACCGGGTATAAAGAAGGAAATTACGTGTGCCCTTCATTCCGACTCGTTTGGGGACTGACAGAACGCTATATTTTGCTGTCCTAATCTGTAGTAAAATTGTTTTAAAGGATCTGAGACCTGGCATCTTTTATCATTAAACACGTCTGGTTGTCCAGTGTGTTATTACTTGATGGAAACCCTGTGTTATTAACTCCCACTGAAGCAATTTTGATCAGTAACTGCATCGTGCAACTCACTGTGTCCAAAAACTGCGGACACAACTGGTGTCGTTTCCATGTTGTGCATAGTGGTTCTTCGTATGGACAACCTAGCTCATGACAGCCGATGTTTTTTTTATGTCACACGCTAACTATGTACAATTGGTTGTTTTGTGTGCGACCGATAAGAACCAGAACCACGGTTAAAAAGCTGGTCGTCCTCTGGATGAGCTCTAACAAAAGCAAAACTCGAATTTAATGCTTCTTTTAGAAAGAAGCGGGCCGAAAAGCTTACTTGAGTGCAAAAGCTGTTGTCAAATGTGAATGATATTCCCTTTAGGCTGATCAGTTCCGAAACTACTCATCAGCCATCAGCTCAACGTCTGCCTTGGTATGTTGATTGGTTAACTGTTAAAGCGGCTGCCTTTCATCCTGTAGCCGGGTTGTAAACAGTCGACATGAATCATGTGTCCAGAGTTCATAACACATGTTGAGTCACATATTGGTTGAACACTGTTACATTGCATAAACCGAAACAAAAACACTTAAGGTAACCACAGCTCAAATCTACAACCGCGTGATTGATAGCTGATGCTGTAACCATAGCTAACACAGCCTAGCGGACACACAGTTATGCCGCGATGTTACAAAGGTTGTTTGTTGTCAATATCATACATCATCATCATCATAACAGCCATGAGCCTGACCAAAAGGTACTGAGGCTCGGGCCGCCGCTCGCCTCAACATTGACGTAGAATATCCTAAAGGAAAACGTTACTAAGAAGGTTGAACATTATTAAAAGAAGACTATGCGGAAGAACTAGAAATGGTATGAATACAGGTACGCCATTGACTGCGACACACCGTCATCTTGGATAGCGTCTCTAACCAGCGATTCGAATGATCACGATAGCCCCATCTAGTCAGTCGACACCTACCCACTGCTCAGTGGAGCAGTCAAGGTCTTCATATTTCCTGACCACGTTGTTGCTTGACCACCATGTGGTTTCACCCAACTGTTGGTGGCCTCAGCATATAATGCACGGTACGGTAAACGCGGGTTGGTCAGAGTCCCATGGTTGCATATGGTCACTGTTTTATTTTGTGGGACTGTTTTAGGTTACATTTCATCTTATGTTGACCACTACTACAGTGATCTTGTTGACTGTAACCCTTTTCCTAAGGACCACCCACCTTACAATGTTCAGTTGTTAGAGAATTGTGCAACTTCTGTTGTAATCAAGCTGTTGAAAAGCCAGTTCCGTACTAGAAATATTCGTAACTCTTATGGTCTCCCCTCATACCGTCTATCTGATCGAAAGTGGTCGATTTTCGTGTTCTCCGGCTTTTATGGGGAAGTATTGTATGCTCGCCTGTTTTCTCAGTGAATAATGCCGCAAGAAAATTTAAGATAAGATAATGAATATCGTTCCCTCTACTGTGTCAGCACAATTTCGACTTGTTAACTGCCCTACTTTGATCGATGGTTTTCGTTTATCTGACAGTTTGCCAGTTAATGGAAGAACACGGGCTTGATGTCAAACACAAGGCGATATCCGACACGCTTACTGATGATCTGGTCCTCTCTGGCCACAACCTAACTGCGTTAGCACGATTCGCTAGACGGTTAAGTCATTATCGTCAACAAGTGGGTCTTTCGCAACTCCAATTAAGCAATGAACTTGCAGAGCACTTCAACAACGAGACGATGTTCAGTCAGTCGCTGTTGTCGCGGTAATCCGCAGTTCATTATGATTATCCTATCTGCTTTCTTTTAATTTAATTTATGTTGAACCAATGATTGGCCCGTTTTTTAGCTACCTTCTCCTAGATTGTTAATTGTATGTTTAGTGTCAAACGGTGTCCATTCAGACTTAGTAAACTGTTACGATAAATTAGCGTTCTCATCTTCCGCGAACTTCTGACCTGCTTTTAGTAATATTGTCTTATGGGATGGGTGAGTTAAATTAGTGATTATCCCTGAACCATTTTATGTTTGATTTTTTGACGTCTAAAACAAAGGTAGACAACCCAGTCTCGTACCGACATATCCGCCTCAACGAACTAGCACAGTTGTGTACCCGCGATATATCGCGAGGAATATACAGCTCATCGTGACAGTACAGAAATGGGCAACGGAACGAACTACTCAAACTGAATTGTTTCTCCGTAAATTATTGTTTGTTTGAGGATGACCTAGTCTTTGTTTCAGTTCCTTCACCAAACGCACTGTTCGCCGCGAATTCTGCCTTCACTAAACCAAACTACTCACCTCAGGGATCATTTGTTGAACCTGTAACATCAAGTGTGCGCTTGACTTGCCCACAACTCTTGCCTGACTTCCGAATGTGCCATGCACGTAGTACCCCATCCCTCAAGACCCCCTCTAATTGCATCCTTAGCAGTAGATCAATCTAAACGAGTGCTCAAAACGTACATTCAGAATATCATATTGAATCTCCGGATAACTTGCCCGTCAGTATCCCTCCGATAATATGAGGTCACGTTCAAGCATTCACTGTCGGTTTTGATCAGCTGTTACTTGCTGCACTGCAAGGTGCGCTCATGATGTGCTTGCTGGGTTGTATTTGAGTTTCTGTTCTTCTTCCTTCCAACCGTTCTATTTTCATTCTTTATCTTCTCATTCCACGTCTACAGTCGACATTTGTCCTCATCTCTTTTCTCGGAAACCATCGCATTTTCTAAGTTGTCCAACATGGTTAGCGGCATTCGTTCCCAGATTGACCTGCTACAGCGACCAAAGTCAAGGGACGCACGCGCGTATACATCATCTCAAGTGGCTTGCAAATCCACTCACACACCTTGTATACAGATAAAACCCGAGGAATTAGGACCAAAAGGCGTATGAGTAGACGCCTTCGCAGCTCATGCGGCCCTTACTCGTTAACCAGATAGCTGGTTCAAATGAAAATAAAAATCCTATCTCTCGAGAACAGTATCCAGAAAATCTCTGCATTGGTAAGATGATGATGGACAAATGTTAAGAATGTGAGGCAAAAAGAAACAGAACACAGAGTGTGAACTATGGAAAGTTTATAGTGACGTGTTTTCTATGAGATCAGTGGATCAAACAAATCCACCATTCGATTTCGTACCCAATTGAACACTCGCAACATTACACCAAGGATGCAGAAGAAAAGATGATAGCAATTTACCAGTTACTCGAGTTTCTGAAAAGAGTTTGAGGTTTATCAAACGACCCTGGTCTCTAGTTTATACGACTTAAAAATATGTGGTCGATGTAATGTACCTACGCCCAACGAATTCGCCATCTCTAACTTAACGATGACGCATTCAAGATCGTACTCATCGCTGTGCCACCCGGTCACATTCCTTTCGTCCTGTATTTCCTTTGTGCATCGCATGTTTCGATTCATCACCACGGAGCTGTCACTCGTTGAATTTTTGGACACATCTGAATCACACCTCTCCTTGTGGACCGATTCAGGCTGTGTCGGTGTCTAGTTTTGTCTATACCTTTTCCAGTTTAGTATCTTTCGATATCACTGTCGTGGGTCCCTGTGTCACGGTAAGATGTTCCAAGAAGGTTCTCTGGCTTTCAACAGCAAAATGGGGTCGCACAGCCAACGTGCACATGGGTAGGGTGACAAACAGAAATCGGTTCTCTTACAGAGCGAGAGGACACGGATCCTCCTGGCACAGGGAGTAGACAAGACTAACACGTCCACATTCAGTTGCCGGGTTAATGGGGACGCAGGCTAACTTTTACGCGCTGAGCACTGCGCGCGTGAGTGAGTTCGTACGATTTAGAACGCACAAGGACCACACTAACAGTGTTGTCCGGTCGTCTGTCTGTACGTACATCAGGGACCCACTCAGATTGGCGTGAGCTTTGGTCTTCATTATCATCCGAACGGCCAGATAAGTCCTACTACGCATGTCTCCGGTGCTAAAACGATAGTCTTCCGAGTAACAGTCTGACGGCTGCCGTACCAGTTGAAGACATGGCTAAAACACCCAAAGTAGTCTACTCATTGCGGCCTCCAAGCCTGGGTACACAGTGTCCGGACCAGGTGACAACCCACTGCAAGTCCACTTTGGCTTTGGGTGGTCTAAGCCTAGCTCGCGCACGACAGACCGCCTCATGAGTTACATGAAGATCTGCTGTGCTGACAGAACAATACGACTGAGGACAGACTAGACTTAATCAACCACATTCCAACACTATGGTTGATCGGGGCAAGAGTGGACGCAGAGAGTGATTAACTAAATATGTGTCAGCTGGTAGCCTGTAATGAATCAGCTGAACAACTCACAACAGAAACTAACTACTGGACGCACACCTTCTATCCGCTTTGTTACACCGAAATCTTCTGAGAGGTATCTGCTGAGTAGTTGAACCAGTCACCAGTTGTAATTAGTCTCGGCTTCTCTCGCATTGTTCTTTGTTCTGTAGAGGTTTTCGTGAATCGCGATGCACGCTCGCATGTACAGGCTGTCACTGTCATAATTGACAGTCAACTTCGTCCCAAGGATGTACAATTCTTTGATCTTTCTGTTGTACAAACCTATAAGCCTAAGCCCATATCATAGAAAATCCAACATCTTACATTCACTCATCCTGAATAGAGAAATTCATTGTCGCTTACCTCGCTGTCGATCGCCAGCGTGCTCAATGATGAGTGCCAGTTAGTCATCATACTATCATTTCTCTTTTACTCCTACGCGTAACCTTTGTTCGTTTGTCC
The DNA here is from genome assembly GCA_013368495.1 of Paragonimus heterotremus. NCBI lineage: Eukaryota > Metazoa > Platyhelminthes > Trematoda > Plagiorchiida > Troglotrematidae > Paragonimus > Paragonimus heterotremus. The sequence goes on along the minus strand of LUCH01008700.1, from coordinate 17,041 downwards.
CACTGTTCACCAAATATGGACCAACTCGGTATTGGTATATGAGCAGAGATTGAACGACCCATTTCGAAGCACATTCACACTGACTACACCGTTCATCTTCTTCGTCAAGCCGACTCACGCTTTATGCCCCCCGACAGATTAATTTTCAGCTTCTTACCGGCTCATACATTCAGCAATTGGAGGGCACTTTGTAGCAACCGCAAACGACGCTTGACCTGCTAATTCGTTTATTACATGAACTCTCGTACAGGTCATATTAAACGTGGGACCGCAGAAGCGTACACTCATTTGCACGGCTGATCTGCGTTCACAGACATTGGGAGACAGTACGTTGCCATTCACCCTAGTGACACTTCTCTCACAGTGCGTACATACTATTCCGATAATCTCTTCTGGTCCGTCATCTTCCTGGCGTTGGGGCTTGCCGTTTTGTTTCTGAAGTCGTTTGTGAGTAGTATACTACTCACAACGAGACTGCGTGTTATACAACTTAGCTAAGTGTGCTTGAATCACGATATAACGGTGGTAATTATGGACTGATTGAAAAAGTTAACCAGCGTTCACAATCTATATCAGTCTGTTGATCATGCGACTCTCAAATCTTTAAGTTACAGAGCTCTGTGTCATCATCATCGTAGACAGCGATATATCAACGGTTTATGTTGATCCTTAACTGCCACACAACCATGAAGTAGAAGAAGTAACCTCTGTATAAGGAGAGAAAAAAGAAAGGAACGGGAAGTGACCCAACTACTAAAAGCATACTTACGTCTATATTCAACATCAAGGCGTCTGCACCTTGCAAACAAATAACCGAGCTGCAAGTGAAAGTAAGGCGTCACCAGTAACACAGCTTTCTTATGACTTTCACTGCTCCGCGTCGTCAACTGCACTCATTTCACAAACAACTCAGCCAACCAACGACAAGATTCAAGCTACTGAGCTCGGTTAGTCGCCATCTCACCTAACGTCTCAAGCCACCGACTCTTTGAGTCGCGAAGGTCTCAGCCCAAGAGACGAACCCGATCTACAATGGTCAGCTTCTTGGCGATGATCTTGTTTGTCTACGCCAGGTCATAACCTGTCCACCCCACACCTTTCACCAGTCAGCCTCAGCGTCGGCAAAGAGTGCTCAGTGTGACGGATGACCAGCTGGCATTTTTACTGCGTAGCCTGACAGTACAAGTCTATGCACACAAGGATTGAACAGGAGTACTCGTTCGACAGTCAGTGCCGAACACCCTCTCCCTAACCTTCTCATTGCCTACTCCCTAGTACCATCCGACACGTGCGATCGAACGCAGGCATCGGTGGTCAAATAACTGAGTGGCCAAATCTCCCTGCCATAAGGTAACACAACCCTCATTGTTGCCTTATGTTCGCGACCTTTAAGCCTCGAGAGATACCTCTGTCTCGCCGGTGATACCCCAAGTTAACAAATATCGCCCTCACCCTAGAGATGCGCGCTCCCATTTCATTCTCTGCATCACCATTGCCGCTAATGCAGCTTCCCAAATACACAAACCGGTCAGCAACCTCCATTACTGTTATCTAACATTATATCTACGTAATCACAACAATCTTGCGGAAATACTTTGCACTTTGAGGCTGCAAAGCGCATTCCGGAGTATTTAGCAAGGTGTGAAATGCCCCCAATGTTGTTCGTGCTGCTTGAAGGCTGTCAAATAGCAACTTTTTGCCGTCAGCATAGTCAAGATTAGTAAGCCTTCCACTAGGTAGGAGATCCACGTCGGCATCTTGTAAGTGTCGGAGACAATCGTCCATTATTCCGTCTACGACGAAATTAAACAAAAATGATAGAAGGGGACAGCCTTGACGTACGCCGCTCCTGGTGCTGCAACTGTCATACAGTTCACGGTGAACCCTACCTGAGCTGAACTATGGGAATAAAGCACTGACAGTACGTTCACATACTCGGTCAGTACACCCCTGCGTTTAAGCGACTCAAAAAGTGTAGATCGATCCACTAAATCGAACGCACCTTCATAACCAAGAAATACGGCGATTATTGGTCCGGCGGTTTACATGACGCTGCTTCAGAATTGGGCGTAGGGTCAAGATTTGATCAACACCATCCCGCCCAGGGCGAAACCCTGCCTGTCCTTCCCTAATGTTTACCTCGAGCGGCAGTGATTCGACTGAGTATAATGGATGTCCGAACCCTGATGGTTACTGGGGTCAAGCTAATCTCTCTATGGTTTTCGTAAAAACCCCTGATACTTTCCTTCAATATGGGGACTATTATCGAGTAACCTCAGCACAGAGGAATGGTTTCCGTCGTCCACACGCGTCGAAACAACTGAGTCTAGGTCTCTACTGACGCCTCCCCACTTTCTTTGAAAAGTGCTGGTATGTGATCATCTGGACCAGCAGCCATATCACCTTTGATAACCGGTATACAACTGCAAACTTCAGTTTTAGTGGGTGGTGCTAAATCTACTACCCAGAATACTACATTACAAGTTTGTGGTGGCAACGCGGTAGAAGCAGGAGGCTAACCAAACTTACCCTCAATGTGTTCTACCCACCGCCCTAACCTTCTGGACTTACTATAGATTAGTGTGCCATCTGTCTTGCTGATTGCTTCACTGAAAGACAGTCGTCTGCGACCAGTAGCACGGATAAGTTTAGAGTCTGCTTGTGTTCCTTGAAGGAAAAACAGTTTCCATTTCCTTAACTTCCCTCATTGGACAAGCCTCACAGTCATCTTTTAAGCTAGATGACGCTTTCCTACGGATATCTCTCCTAAACTTGTTATGTGAGTTGCCAGAAGGAATGTTTCATCTAGCTTTTAACAACTCCAGGGATTTCTCCGAGATCCAATGTTTGTTCGACCCACGAACGTTTCCATGCTGACGAACACAATAAAACGGACTGTTTCGTCAAATATTTGGCGCACAAGTCAACCGATCCTCTTGCATCGCTAGCGGAGTCCGTACGATCGGGGCCGGTACGCGCACATGGACTATTTAGTTGGCTCAAGGAATAGTCACATGATGACTCAGTTTCATTCAAACAGTCAATCTTACTGTGTGCTTTCCCTGTAAAGCCTAATTGTCAAGGGACTAGCTGTGCCACTATCTTTCATAAATAGGAACTTCTCCAGTGGTACAAGCGTTCAATATAACTTTCGGTGTGTGTGGCGGACCCCTGATTAACTATCCTGGGTTTGCGTGCACGGCCATGGAAGCTTCATTGTTTTGACTAGCCGTTTTTGGGCGCACAGTGGTTGTGAGTGGAGGCTCATTGTAATGCCCTCTGCAATTGACGGTATACGATCTTTGATCTGTCGCGCTTGTATCTCACATTTTTGACAGACTGGCTTGAACAAATTGATCGGATTGATCAGCCGGCTTGACTCAATCAAATGCGCAGCGGCCGCAGACGGGCAGGACCTTAACGATCCTTACGTTAATCACACTGATTGGTGCTCCCGAATGCGTTCGGATAATTGCCGTGTTGTTCGGTCTATGTAACGTGTACCACGGCAACAAACGGAACGGTAAACACAAAACCAGGCAGCATCAACAGGCAGTATATCTTTCAACTGGGTTCGCAATACTAGCGTGGAAGTAAACTGAACGCGTAGTTGGGCTGCAAAGTATGTTTTATTAATTGCTCCATTAAGCCTCTTGGTTACGCTTTCACGACAAAGAAGTACAAACAGACCTTTTGTCTGCAGTTTATGGTTTGTCTACCCTGATGTTTATCAGCATATTCTTATGAATAAACTGCTCCGGATAACCATTTTTAACGAGTGTATCAAATATAAATTGTCTCTCCGCTTCACTGATGTCGCTCGAGCATATTTTAGTGGCCCTATCTGCCAGACACCTGATTAGATTCCTTTTCTATTTCAGTGGTACAAAACTGATGAATTTTGTATATTGGCCCGTCCAAGTTGCCTTACAATACACCTTCCGTTGTATCGTATCATCTTCGCGAAGAGACATGAACGCGTCTAGGAACGCTATACATGTGGGTTATTCAGGTCCTAGGGTTAAATTACTAGTTTTATGGGCAGAATTGAAATGCGTCAGTATTTCACTGAGGCTTTCAGACTCATCTTCCACACAGGTGGTATCGTCTACATAACCCTTGTAGAGAGTAACTGATTTTGTTTGATCTGCTGATGAACCATACTCTAGTTTCGTCATAATTATATCAACCAATGATGGGCCTAGTGGCAACCCCATTACTACTCCGTCCTTTTAACGGTATAACTTGCCGGAGAACTTAAACTGAACGTTGTATGTGCAACGATATAGCAACTGCTTTAGTTCTTCAAGTGGTATTCCCACGTTTTTATCATCACTTTCAATATACTTCCGGAGAAATTCAATCGTTTCACTAAACAGGATATTGGTGAGGGGGATGTGACGTCTGGTGAGACTAGACGCTTATCTACTACGTTCAGCTGCTTTAATGTTTCAACAAATTCGAAGGAATCCTTCAAGTTGTGAATCGCTAGTTTTTTCCTAACTGGCTCTAGCAACGTGGCAAGCCATTTTGTCGTTGCATTGTACGGAGAATTGCACATGTCTAAAATCGGTCGTTGTGATACCGTTTTTAGGTACCTTGGGCAACCCGTAGAGTCTAGGAATAACAGTGACTACTAATCTAATTCTTCCGGAAGTTGCAGAATCTATCAGACCCTGTTGCTTCATACACCTAAGTGTTTTTGTTAATGACTTTTGAATAAATGTTGTTTTGTCCTTTTCGTTTTGTATGGTAACAAATTTGGTTCTGTCTCTCAATAACGCATCCATTTTACTTAAGTAGTCGGCTGTATCTAAGAGAACGATTTCAGCGCCCTTGTCAGGTCCAGATATTTTATTCTCAATCTGTCTTAAAGATTTCAGTAAAACCAAATGCTTCCTAGTCAGCAGGTTTCTAGCTATTGATTTCCGGGCCAGATACTGATAACAACAGTGAACTAGTACTACTTTGAGCATCTTAGTATTAACAGTTGACGATAATCGTGGGTCACTCCATTGGTCATAACGGTTTTTGAATTGGGTTTCTAAGTCTAACTGCCCAAATCTACTCTTAGGAGTTTTTTTATGCTGACCATCTTCGCATCCTCGGTTGATATATATTTCCTTGATTCTCTGTCGCACGTCGGCATCTTGCCTTGCTCTCCTGTCGTTCGCTACGAAATCTACTCGTTGATGCGGTTTTATACTTACTGACTTGTGCTTCGGATATTGCTAAAGGTTTGTATGTGGTATTACTTAAACTGTCGAAGTATTCCTCCGCCGTTTTTGCAAACAATCTTCGACGATTCCTATCTTCGTTGACGGATTCTTAAAACACCGAATGGTTCTTCACATTTGTTGGAGATCCACTTCGAGCTCTAGTCGGTTGGCTCGATGAGTGGCGCATGACTCCATCTGTTAAACTGAACTGATCCCATAACATTTTCCATCCAATCTATAAAAAAATACTTCAGTGCACACGGATTTAGCGGCAATTGATTTTCTGTTCTTATTTTACGCCTTTTCTAAAAGTTTCGAACGTTTAGAAGTCACGGTGCGTGCTGCATTTCGTTTGCTCCCTTATCTGGAAAACTGGCTCACTCATGTGGAACGAAACGGCTGCGCCACGGCTGGGTTAACAGAACCAGGTGACCATCCACCTGTCATACGAGCCCTTGGGAAAAGGCGCTTGACAACATTAATTCGGTTCAAACTCAAATATCCAATCACAACAAAGTCACCGGTGAATCCCTGTCCCGCTGCAAAACGTTTGGTATGTTTCATTTCTCACGTTGTTTTTAATCACTCTTGATATTATTTATTCATTTCGATACGTATTTAAATGTCACTTATCTGAGCGGGGTTGTCAGTAAATACAAGATACTACATAACTTGATTCCACGCACCCGCTAATCGTAAACGTGTGACTAGTCTGAAAACAAAGCAGCCGTTCTCATGTCAAATGGAAGACGAGCACAGCGGCTCACTCATGAGGCTAGTAAATATCCCCCTGACTCACCGACCAATCAGAAGACATGGACAAAATTATTACTCCCACCTGTGGTTGTACCCTGCGGCGCGTATGTTCAGCAAGGTCATGTGTGTTTTTCAGTGCATTTTTAGCGATGTCTTAGTGGTGATTATAAACAAACTCAAACAGGGTTAGTATGTGACTTGCAGGAAAGCATCGAATTTGAGTGAATACATTGTTAACAAAAATCTATACCGGTGAATGATTGAAGAAATGGTTAATCCCAATTATACGCCACTCACATTTGACCAGTTTTCGCATTCATCTATGTTTTTCAGCCGGTCCCTTTCGCAAAGAAACGCTTGACTCGTATTTCGTTCCAGTTAGAGCTAGTCGGCAATATGCATCTATGCTACTGCTTGGATTTGAACTGTGGTCTACCTTGTCATTTGGCAATTGTCTTGACCACTGCATCATTAATTTCACGCTCGGTACGACCGAATTACGTACCTGAACGCTCAGCCACATTCGTTTGTGAGTGATGCTCAGCATGTCCGATCGTCTGGAAAGGAGACACGGTAACCGTCCTATTTATTGTAAGCATTGACTCCACGATAAGAACTCCCCATCAACGTGAAGTCACAACTTCGTGTATGTTGTCGGTGGAAAAGTCTGTCTGAATGCGAAAGCTGCTGTCGACTGCCATTGGTCTTCAGCTTTTGAAAATCTATGCGCTTGTGAACAACAAATATAAGAAGCTTAGTGGTATCAAGCATCCCCGCGGAACTGGTCGGCTTGAAATAGCCACCAACAGAGGAGATAGATGCTTTCCAATAACAGCGAAATGCAAACAGTTTGCTTCCGATCATATTGTGAGTAAGCTTACTGACTACGACATCCTTACGCACATATCGATTATGTTTAAATCGCACAATCATTAGATCCAGACATTCACCTTTTCTGATTGTATAACATAAGAAAACACGAATGAGCTAAGCGAGTAGGTAATGCACCTAGTGTTATACGAATTGTAATCACCTAGACAGACCTGTCGAGACCCACTTTGCGTCGTCAGGCATGATGGCTTTGTGTTGATGGTCAGGTGCTAACGATGTAGATCGCACGCTTGTCGTAGTATGTGACCGCGATCCATTAATCTGGTCTCACGTTGAATATTGAACGTGCCCTGCCAGTCTGGCTAAATGTTGATATAGTTTTCAGCGGTAGCTCGTTTATATTATTTATACGTTTTCCGTTTGGTATGTGAAGTATGGAAAATTTGTAGTCCTACATTTAGATCATGAGCGGTATTCACACCCATATCTTAGGCAAACAAAAATTAACAGTTATTTGTTTTTGAAGGCTGCCGACGGCTGACCACTAAGGCTTTCCATCCTTAAAAAATATGAAATGAGGGTCTGATGTGCACAGTGAACGATGCTAAAGTGTTTGCATTGTCACTTGCGGTCGATCAGCACAGTGCGACTGAAGCCATACTGTTTCTTCCTCATCTATTTACTGATGCCCTGAGGTCATTTTGCTCAGTTTGTGACGTGTTAGATTTCTTTGAATCTTCATATGTGTATATTGCATTCATGCTTTCAATTCTAAACCGTAGTGCAAGCCGTAAACACGGTCGCCGTCTGTTAAGTATGCCACGCTATGAACAGTCCTCCTTAATTTTTTCGTAGTAACTCTCTTGTTGTGCCGAAACATGCTAGTTTACTTTCACCCGAATTATCCTTCACGTAGTAAACATGTCGGGCGCACACATGATCCACAAAAGCCTCCTTGCTACTTCATAGGTCAAGCAAAAAACAAGGATGGATAATCCAAACCATCGATTGCCCAAACTGCTTTGAATGCTCATCCCCGCATGGTCGCGCAATGCCACGCGTACACAGTGCGTATTCAACAAGATCAGACAACGTCTGAGTTGTAGGGCATTTTTTGATATGTGCAATGACGATGCGGACAAAATACAATTGATTTAGCAACCCGTTGACAAGATGGTGTGAACGCCAGCTGAAAAGTGTTGGCTGGAGCACAGTTCGTTCATGAATAGTACGTTTAGCGAATCATGGCAGTTTCGCATGTCCCCGTAGAAGTGTTCCACCTAAAATAACCACCAGCAGCAAAGATTGGTGCCCTCTGAGGACAAGGAAATAGAGACATTTCATTTCCGGCTGTACTGTGGATGAACTTCATAACCTATCGGTTTCTGTAGTTATTTTGCGACGACATTTTATTAGCGTGAGGATTCTATCCAGACATCCAGTACATCTGTCTCTTCTGACAGAGAGACGCAGAAAAACAGGACTGAATTGAGCGATGATTCGTTCGGACAGACACTTCGATAATCCAAGTATTCGGTTGTTTACTGTGCTTCACACTCGGATTGTCAATCATTTGTCAGCGAACGAAACGGCGTCATCAGTGCTTATGAGTTTGAACTCACACCTGCTCCAGTGCAGGATTGTCTCCGCCCCCATTTCAGACAGCACATGTGGAATTAAGGACATTTTCACCTACTCGAATAGTACCTTCTCGCCAGTTTGTTATGTTGTTGTGGCGACAGTAGCGAGAATATCGTAGGCCTTCGTTAGGCATTGTCGTTCCTGACGTTCAGGTGAACTCCGGTTGCCTTTAATCAAGAAGGTGTATGGTGCCCGTGTACTGTCTATTTTACTCCATGGGTCAGAAACACTTCATATTCGCGACGGTTTTCTGTGTTGGCCATCGTTGCCTCTGTGTCTTAGCCCGCATCAAATGGAATGATTACGCGAACTGCTCGGTCGTTCGCCAATGCTTATTTCTAGCAATTTCGGGTATACGGTCGATTATCCAAGTACTACAAGTGTACAATATACGATGATTGTGTCCCATTTTCTACAGGCCAACTAGGCGTTTTCCATGTCCTACGTTGTTGGTAGGTCTCGCCAGATTTAAAACCTCGTACACACTCAACTCATAGTTTATTTATGGTACCCAGGTATGATAGCCTGCTGTGATTAAGGATGGGTTGGCATCCATGTTATTTCCTGTTCTTCGATCTAATCTTTCCTCGTCTTTGTTAGGTGAGTGATGACTCGAACTGCATTGTCATCTGATCAGGTTAAGGGTTGCCCCTGTGTGCGTTTATTCACTTACTTAGTCTTGCCTGTTACTCATTCGGTCTGACCTAATTTCGTTGAGCTCAACATGCTGATCGACGAAACCCGAAAAGTCTGACAGCTAATGGGAATTTGGATGGTGGTTTGCTGATTCATCATCTCGCCTCGAAAAGTTTGATGGATAAGTATGCAAGTGGAAATTCGGTAGCGATCTATTCAGTGACAGCAAGGGCACTCCTAGTGATGCAGTTCGTGTAGCCAGCTATGAAATGTGGGTTGATTTTTGTTGATGGCATCGTCAATGGTTTGGGCCACTAATCATCGTAGATAGAAATTGAGCCACCATAACTTACTGCAGCTCACTCCCAATACCTTCCACACAGAATGACCAGATATTTCAGTATGTTACAGTTTCCATTCATCTCGGCACCCAACTCCCGCCAGGAGTATAATTTATCTCAAAGTATTGTCTGCTCGACGGCTTGATCGTAGTTTTATGCAGCGCCTTTAGGATTGCTTTGTCTGAAAGTGTTTCACAATTTCAGAACCGCAGGCGTTTTGGCATCTAAGTTTGGCACTTTCGGTGGTTTGAAAACAGGTCTTCGAGTTAATTGATGGCTTACGTCGGTAATATTGTTGTCTGTGTGGGGATTAGTCTCCACTGCCCTGGTCTTTCTTTGAAAACTGCTTCTCATGTTATGTGCCAGTTCACCTGCAGTTGCGGTGACATACATTGGCAGAACGGACCCAGACTTGCGACAATGGAGGACGGAGCACACCCTCAAGTGAGTAGTACAGATAATGACGCAACGCGGGTCAGTTTACCAACACCTGAACAGAAATCCGTGGTCTTCGATCTAGAAGCACTTAATCACAACAGGTAATGTGGTTGACCTCGTCACTTCGTTTTTGATCGTATTACGCAATCGCAACCCAACATGTATGAGCTTCCCGAGGTGTTGTTGATCCAGCGTCACGCACCGTCCATCTGTTGGCAAAATGTGCTGATGCAATCGGTTTCATTGCCGTGGCAGTGAAACTGTTGCCCCAACCCAGATTGCATTCATGTGATGTTCGTTCATTTCATTGTTTCATGGCCATGCCCGAAACCTATATAACCGAATGTTTTATGCAATTGACGGATGAGAATAAACGAATTAATTGCATCTAGTAATGTATCTTGCTGTCTTAATAAACTTGATAAGGGGAACTCAGTGTTTTAAATCCACATTTTGAATATCTGGAAACAGTGTAGTATTTTAATAGTCTCATTCAATTTCATGGCTTACCACGAATAGTATGATCCAGAGAATTGGTTTCGTTGCTGCTCGTTGGGAACTTTTTTGATACACTACTTTAGGTACGCATCACTCGAAATGTATCGTCAGATGGTTATTACTAGATTCCACTTCGACGCGATATCCGTCTGTCCAACATTTGAAACAACGATTCAATCGACTAACCTTTCCGATTGATACTCGACTGATTTTAGGATATCTGTTGTGTCTTACGCGACTAAACACTGTTCAACTCCGTTAATGGTTGTGTTAGAAAATATCAAGGGGCTTAATCCAGTGGAAGGAATGTCTGAAATAAACACGTAAAGACGAAATCTTACGATGGAACTGTCTATAATGACGGGGATGAAAACATCAGTGTCGGTTGCATATTCTACACAAAGAGGCTTATGTTTTTAACGGACAGTACATTCAGTATGCCGACGTTAGCTTTTGTTTTTTCTGAACTCTTGTTTGTATTGATCTTTAAGGAGCCGAATGGTCCAACTCCGGCCTTCGAATCAAATGTATGTGGCATTCAGTCAGCTGGATGTGTCACGGAGACAAACGATACGAATGTGGTGACACACGCGAATTGTCGACTTGAAAATCCATATTCTCGACCGGAGCGCAGAAGACGAACACATTTCTCACAAGAAGCGTTAATAGTGTTAGCTGCCTCTTTCAGAAAGAATCCACGTCCAAAAGGTTAGTGTTTGTCGGTTTGCTTTTTCCTTGTTCATCCGCATCTTTGTACACTTGTTCAAAATGATGCCGACTGGGGTGATTGATCAAACTTGTCCTCGCGTCAAATTTTTCTTCAACCTTCGTGGTATAGTTAGGGCTAACCTAATCTGGCTAACACAGTTTTGAGGTCGCATTTGGATTACTCTAAGTGGTTTTCAAAATATGCCATATTTGTTGATTTGACAATAACTTTTCGCTCTTCCGTGATCTTCAAGGTCATATTTTCCAGCATACATAAAGGCACTTCTCAGGACTTGCATCAGATACACAAGCTATCTGTACACTGTTTGAAAACTTTTTTGCCTTGTTCTTGTCGCTAGTTATCAAAGAGTGTTCCGTTGGTATTGTTCGTTAGGCTTTCGTTACTGCTGGTCAATCCACGTCGAGCGTTCTAGGAGGGGTTATGTCACTCCTCTGCGCCCCCCCCCCCAGTTACTTTTTCACTAGCCATAATGAATTGCCTTTTTGTGCTATGCCTATTACGTTTGGAAGCGAACAAATGATCACGATAAGTAAACAGTGATAACAAACTCTTAACACCTTCACATTGTGGTAACACTTTGCCCCTGTTAGGGATTATATAAAAAGTATGTGATTACATAGTCAGATTGTAACAATACAACGATTGGCGCTACCACTTGGATGACTGGAATTGTGTGGCTGATTGTTGCTTGTGAGACAGTTAGAGGTAGACATCAGGCCTATCCTACCTACCCGTTCGTATGCTGAGCTAGAAGAGTGTCATGTATGGGTTCTAGACTGCCTAGTTGATAGAGGAGTGGAAAATGAGCTTCGGAAATTTCTAATCCGTTTGTTTCACCTCCTAGTTAATTATGATGGACTCAACTGACACCGATGTAGGTTGATTAGGTTCATCCAGTGCCAACCATCACACCCTGCATACTTTCAAGACGTCGACTTTGTGTGCCACCTTTCGCCGTCTTAATCGCCTCAGTAATCATGTATTTGTTGTGTGAACGAACAGGTGTCCAAATCGGTTGTGGAGTCGGTGTCTAAGGCTGGTCCAGCTATGGTTGACTCAGCTTATCATCTAACTAGTTCTTAACCAGGTTTTGTTCAGTGCTGTTGTTCTCTTACTCTTGTCAATTATCCTATTTTATGACTAGTTCACGTCATCTGATGAATCTGTTGTGTCTGGAATGAGACGCACGCAGCACCAACCACCTCCAAGTTTTCCGATTCACTACTTTGTTCACATATAACAGCCCTGAATTGTGAAATACGTCTACAGTGGTTGCGTGAATTTGTATGTTAAACAATAAAGTTATTGAATTGTCGATTAGTTCATGTGCTCAGAAAGCAATAGCGAAGATATAAAAACGAGTTAGATGCTCTTATCTATGAGATTAGAGTGGTGTTCGTCAATTTAGGTCATCTTTGGTGACAGAAACGAAATTAAAGAGCGCGCTTATAGGACGGCGAGAAGAGCAGTCTACTATACGACCGTAGAACGTGGCTGCTCATGATGCAAGCTGCAAACTGACTATCGAAGTTTGCGTCTCATTGCACACATTGAGTCGCTCCAACAAGTGCGCGACGGATATTTTTCAGTGATAGTCCATGGAATGCATCTATGCAGTCTTATGGATGCATAGGTTAGAGTGGTTGCGGTGTATACTGTAGATGCCTACCAACCGTATGTGGCTCTACGCGCGCTTTGTTGATGCCACAGCTGATGTGCTCAAGGTACATGGTCTGTACACGATGATTTAACGTATAGGTTAGCCGTAGTTAATTGGGTTCACTTCACGAGGGGTTGGTCACTGTATATCGGGTTCGTCTCCTGGGCTGAGGCCCTCACGTCTCACAGAGTCGGTGGCTTGAGACGTTAGATGAGATGATGGCTAACCGAGCTCAGTAACTTGAATGTTGTCGTTGTTTGGCTGAGTTGTCTGTGAAATGAGTGCAGTTAACGACGCGGAGCAGTGAAAGTCATAAGAAAGCTATGGTACTGGGAACGCCTTACTTTCACCTACAGCTTGGTTGTTTGTTACCAGGGTGCAGACACTCTGATGTTGAATGTTTGAATATAGACGTAGCTATTTTTAGTATTTAGGTCCCTTTTAACTCTCCTCCTATATGGGTTTTTTTCCTTCGTGGTTGTTTGGCAGTTATGCGTCAGTGTGAACCACTGATCTTTTGCTGTCTGTAATGATGATGTTCACAGAGTCGGTGACTAGGCTTTAGGAAACACGGTAGTCATCGGAGCTGGATGATGGAGATTTTGCGGTTGCTTGACTAGGTTTATGAGTTAATTGGAATTACTGACACGTGGCAAGGAAGCCATCTTATTGCTAACGCCTGACTTTCACGTACAACTCGGTTGTTTGATTACAATGTGCAGGTACCTTGGTGTTGTATGTTCGAATTCAGACATAACGCAGTAATATTTTACGTTCCATTCGTTGTTTTTTTATTGCGAATTTGGCTTACTCTTAATTCTTCTCCCCCGGTTGCATGGCATGTCTGTCAGCCATCAATGTACTGCTGTCGATAAGGTTTATGATGATGTCAACGTGTAATAGTGTTCGACTAGAAGTCAAAAATCTAGTGGTACTCTTTCTTGTTTGCTTCTCATCATTTGTTCGAAAACCTCCGAGTTGAATCTGTACGTCAGTAAACATAGTAATGGTCCTGTCTGTATGAATGTGAATGTTGTTCCTTCCACTAACAATCTAACATTTGTAATCTAAGATTGGCACGATGAGGTAGTTTGTCTATATATGCTTACTCAATCCCTTCATTCTTACCTTGCTACTCTACGCTTACTTTAAGCAGTCTTCGTATATTATCACTATTTCACTAGCTTATCGAATCACGTGTTGGTCTCCTCACTTGTAGGTCTACAACTCACTCGACTTGCAGCGAAAACGGGGTATGACCGGGAAGCCATTCGTGTGTGGTTTTGTAACCGTCGACAAGTCACCGCCAAAGCTGAAGCTACTGAACAGGTGGAACGGTGACCACGCTTGATCATGGACGGTCTCCTGTTTGCGAATTTGCTTCCGTCAAGCCACAGGAATCTAGGATGCCATTGAGTGTCCTCCGCTCTGAAGGACCCTTGAAGTTTATTTAAGGCTTCCTGTCAGCACTTTTGCTGTCCACTTGTGACTTTGAGAAGACTTCTTTCAGGAGAATCGTGTATTTATCGATCACTCCTGGATTCCTAATTATACTGCACCGTGCTCGAACATCACCTCGTCGGCGAAGGGTTTATCAAACAATTGTTTCTTTTTGTCAATTATTGCCAGTTGAAAACTTCAGCATATTCGTTGCCTACCTTCTCAGTTTCGGAAGTCTGTTAAACATGCGTTAAATCAAAGTGTCACCAATTGTTCTTAACGTACGTTGGAACGTATGCTAATTCACTGAGCTCGTGATTGCTTTGTGGTAATGTCACTAAGTCACTGCTTACATTGCCCCGGATTCGAGCCCGATTATCACGATTACCACTGCTGTTTACGTTTGGACTACCTAGCGGTATCCAGTCCATAAGTGACCTTGTGTGTCACATAAAAATGGGTATTTTGTAATGTAAAAACCGAAAACAAACAAATGAGGTTTGAATTATGTATTTTATCGAAGATTTCGACAACCTAACCTATCCACACCCCGTCGGATAGTGTTGTTTGGTTGTACACCACAACTACCGTAGGGTTCAGAGTGCAGTTCGTTGCAAAGTTAAGATATTAATACCGGGTCCTAATTGTCTATCAACGCAGCGTTGTGACCACACTTATGCGGAGTTACACAGTGGTTTGTTTAGTACCTCATTGCCGAATCTACTGGGGTTCTTTTTTTCGTTTGCTACAACCTGTGCACTATGCTAATATGTACTCTTGATCACATAGAAATACTGACAACATGTTACCTCTCGTCCATTTCATGATTTCAGATTACTTTCACCGGTTTTATTCTCATTCGGAAGTTAGGTTGTTCTCTTTTTTGCTCATAAATGACTAATCATGGTATCATCACGAACATATTAAGAGATCCGAGTCAGTAGTTTTAACTCATCATCATCATAGATAAGAGTACATCTGTGGTTCCCACTGACGCTTAACCGCCACATAACCATGAAGAGGAAAAAGCAAACTCTATGTGGAAAGAGGGAAGAAAAAAGGAAGGGGACGGGAAAGGACCTAACTACTAAAAATAGCTACGTCTATATTCAAACTTACTACATCAAGTTGCCTACACCCTTACGGTTTTCGCTGTTCCGCGTCATTAAATGCACTTACTTCACAGACAACTCGGACAAACGTGGTAATGATCGACTCCAAGTTAAAATGTTTCAGAGTAAATTTGATAGATGAGACCCAATTGTGAAATGTGCAGCCGGAGCCCTGACTTCACAGTTGGATCTCATCTAAAACCATAAATCTACCAAACTACTTATTAGTAATACAATTCCCATGCTCAACAGTGGTATTGGGGATTCCAGCATGAACTGGTTGGGAAATCCTGCCGAGGCAGTCGATCTCCTGGATAATTTGATGGATTCCGTGGGACGGGTGGGTAACCGAGTCCAAATGTGAAATTTCCGAGCTCCTGGCGTGGCTTCGTAGCTCCGCCGGTAGAGTGCTTGCGTTGTGGCATGGTGTTTCAATCGCTGGTTCGAAGCTCTAACTTTTCACAGTTAAGTCTCATCTAAAATCATAAATCTGCCAAACTGCTTATTAATAATAATATTAATGGGTTTGATTGTACTGGATCGTCACCTTGGTTACGCGCTCAGTTGCTTGGCCCAAATCGAGAAATCAGAAGAGACGACTGCACTGTTTTATTGGACGAGACGAGAGAAACTAAAGCCACAGAAGCTCTAGAGTTATAGGACAAAACGATTATCATAGATAGTCGACAGACACAAAGCAAATCAAATGAGACAGGCAATCTTGCTGAAAATGATGGAAAAGGAGATTAAGTCCTCGTTTGAAAAATATGAGTAATTTTTTCTCACTTCGGGCAATGGCCGGTAAATAGACGTATATTTTCACAGGAAGCGTTAGATCAGTCGTTGTGAACCACAAGGAGTATATCTAGTTTTTATTTGGAGTTAATTTTCAGAGAACAAAATTGCAATATTTCGGTCACTTGTAATAATCGATTCGGTATGATGTTCTCTTCCTATGTGAGTTGTTCCCTTTCGATAACATGAGATTTTTGAGAGGTCAGTAGCTCCATTTTGACTTCGGCTATCTGAATGAGCACGATTACTTTGCAGCCGATAGTAAGCATGCCACAGGACTAAAAGAGTACCACGTCCGTTAAGGATATCAACTATTTGATCTGCAGTCTGGCTGTCGCCTGACATCCATCTTCACCATACGATAACCCAGGTTCTCTTTCCATTATTGATCAGTACAGCAATTCCGCTTGCATTTGTTAGAATTTTCTAGTTCTCGCATATTTTAGTTGTATCTGTGCCGCCCAGCACAAAATATATTGCCGTAACCGAACGTTTAATTCGGATTCAATCGAAATGGTATCGCTGTGTTCAGTGATCCCTAAAATAGACCGTTGTAACCTATTTCCCACTGATTTTACGGGTTTGGATCACCACAAGAATCTGCTTATTGAGTCCCGACTCTGCTGTTCCATTTGAGAGGGCGCGGCTCGTCGGCGTTGTTGATTTGTCAACCGAGGTGCTGCACACTGATGTCCCCGTGTCACAACCCTTGATTATGTAGCTTTTTCAAATAAGGGCCTATTTTTCCGCATGCACATTCTGAATGTATTTTAGTGCACAACGCATTGACATGAAATACAAAAAGGGTCGTTGATAACATAGACCGAATATTTACTGGGCGGAATGTACAAGTGGCCTCGTATCGCGTGTAGCGACTATAACATGATATTTTTGATAGTCGCATTCACTTGTACATTTGTGATGATTTTGGCTTTTTGCCTACT
>LUCH01008698.1:0-12200 GCA_013368495.1 Paragonimus heterotremus | reverse complement strand
ACTCAACCTCGTTCGCTTGTAAGTAATGATCAGGTTGCCCGATCGCCTGTCTCGAGGAGACAGTTACTGTCTGTTAACTCCAATCGAGGACCCCTCGATTAGGACTTCTCTCCAAGTTAAAATCACAGAAATCTTTGACTTGTTGAGCGATATTTGATAACTGGTGAGTGGTAGGGGATTTGGTTCAAGTCCCGGCAGTGGCGATGATATGCACTACTGAGGAGCTCTAATGAGAGCAAAACTCGAGTCTAATGCTTCTTTTTGAAAGCGGCCTACTGGAAAGTCTATGGGAATGCGACAGCTGCGATCAATTGTGGGTGATGTTCAACTTGAAATAAACCAAATCCCCTACCACTCACCAGTAAACTAAGATTACTCGCATAGGAGGTTTTTAGAAAAGGCGAATCAAGTGGTAATTTGAGGCGGTCGCTGGAAGCGCAACTGACGACCTCAGCAGGAAGACTGTTCCAGAAGTTGACAACGCTATAGGAAGAGAACTGCTGCCTGAGGAAGGTCCGGGTACGAAGTTCGAACAGCTTCCTGTTATATCCTCGTCGACCGTCATCATTCGCTACGGTGAACAACCGATCAACGAAGCCTACTCTGAAGAGAAAGTGTGTGAAAATTAAATCACCGCGAAGCCGTCGAATATCAAGCGGGTATAGATAACCAATTTCAAGTCGAGAATCGTACGCGACGTTTTTCACGCCTGTGACTAACTTGGTAGCCACGCGTTGGACATACACAATGGCTAGGATATCCTTCTTCATGCCGGTATAAAGGACCTGATTAGCATATTCGAGAAGCGGCCTCATATAAACTCCGTACAGTGTTTGAAACGTCTTCTTGTCAATACGGGGAAAGTGCGCTTGATCATTCTGAGGGAGGCGAACCCTTTGTTCGCCGCCATCTCGTAGTGATGCGCAAAAAATAAGTTAGACGACATCCAAATGCCCAGAATCTTCTTCAGATCGATTTTCATGATATTTGTTGTGCCGAACCACGAAGGCTTCGACAGAATCTCCACCGAGTGACATATGCGCACCTACTGTAATTTAGTGGGGGACTCCTATCGTCGACCAACGCTTAATCGCATCGAGATCAATCTGTAATGCGCTGGGATCAGTGGCATTGCATATTTTTAGGTCATCGGCATATATTAGGGGGTTGCTGGAAATATTGTTCGGAAGGTCATTGGTATAGATCAGAAACAACAGGTGACCTAGCACTGACCCTTAAAGAACTCCCCCAGAAATGAAAGAGGGAGATGAAAGGTCTGATCAGGTCCTAATTCTGAACGTTCTGTTATCAAGGAAAGAAACAATCCGGCGAAGAACCTCTCCTTGAATACCATAGGCTTCCAGTTTGTGTTCCAGAGGCCGTGTGGGACACGGTCAAACGCCTTGGCAAAGTCGAAGAAGATGACATCTGAAGTGAGGCCACTGTCTCTGACCTCCGTCAGACTGTCTATGAATACAAGCATATTAGTTACGCATGGCCGATTAGGAAGGAAGCCATGGTGGGTGGATGAAAGAAGGTTGTTTGATAAGAAGTGGTTAAAGATGGCACGCTTTAATAAGCGCTCCATCATCTTACACGGAATATTAGTGAGGATGATTAGCCGATAGCTTGCCGGAGAGTGTCAGTCACTCGCTTCAAGTATGGGCATGACGGTCGCCTCCTTCCATGCGTTATGGAGAATGCTAGCCCGGAGTGTCTGTTTAAACAACTTATAAAAGTGTTCTGCCAGACTAACGGCTGCTTCTTTGAGAATTCTGGGATGGATCTTATCTGGACCCATTGAACTATATGAATTCACCTTAGGTAAAAGGCCATCAACATCCGGTAGAGAAAACTCGGCAGTAACGAGTGGTTGCCGGAAATTCTGCGGCTGAAGGATAGGGTGCCCGACTGGCGATGCGACGCTGCATACCACCGTGTAGTAGTTCCTAAATAACTCGGCCACAACTATGGAGTCAGACGAGGTCTTCCCGTCGGGCAGTCGCAAAGAAAGTGCCGAAGGTTTATTTTTCTTAGCCGTTGCATATGCTTTAATGAAAAGTTTCAATTCCCACAAGCTTTGAGAGGAACCTTTTCTTGTACGCGTTTGGTGTGCTCACGGATTTCCCGTCTACACCTATTTCTAACGATGTGGAACGTGCGTAGGCCCTCCGAGTTTCACGCAGGCTTGTGCTTCGCGAATAAATGGGAACGATCATCAAGGAGAAGACGTAATCTGCGCGGAAGAGGTGGCCGATGAGAGACAGTCCACAGTTTGGGTGGCGCAGTTAAAGCATTAGAGGTTTCTGTATCTCGATGCGTAGAAGCTCGAGGGCCTCAGCAACAGGCTCAAATGGAGAAAAGAGGTACAGTATCTGAACTAATGCGATAGATTTTGGTCAAAGAGAGCTTCGAAAATTGCTAGAGCTGGCAGAAGCGACATGGTCTGGTAGAGCATTCCAAGCCTTGCAAACGTACAATGAGAAAAAGCTATGTATGCACTTAAGTCTGCTACGTTGGACCTCGAGTTTTAAGGGTTGGCCCCCCAGTGTCACGTCACCTCTCTTGTTGAGCATCAGGCGACGAGAATGTTCCGGGAGCAGCATAATCAAAAAGGTCAATACCAAGTCACCCGGAGGCCGACGGCTATCTAAGGAGCACACGTTCAAAGATTTCAACCTTTCCTCATGTGGTCTAGTCTCCAGGCCCCGGACTGTTTTAGTGGCTCGTCGTTGTACCGAATCCAGGAGTAACTTGTCCTTTTGGAAATGTGGTGGCCAGATTACAGTTCCATTCTCCAGATGCGGTCGAATGAAAGTGGTACAATGAATCTGAAAACAATTAAGGTTGAACTGACAGCAGAGGCGCTTCAATAACGCCAAGATGTTGTTGGCCTTTTCGAATCTGTTTCAACGTTCGTAGAGTTCGAGAGAATGTGCAAAGCAGTGCATTCTAGGTCCTTTTCAATAAGAATCGTCTGAAGCGAACATCCGTCGAGGTAATAAGTGGTTTTCATGGAGCCGCGAATGTGCATAACTTTGCACTTATTAGCATTAAATTCGAGTCTGTCCACTGGAGACCAGTTGGAAAGAATGTCAAGGTCTTTCTGTGGGATGACAGAATCATCCGTTGTGTTCACGGCTCGCCAAATTTTGACGTCTTCCGCGAACAATAGTAACGGAGAGGTCATTGAGAATGGCAGACCGTTGACGAATACCAAAAATGGCTGCGGGCCACGAATTGAGCCTTCAGTTACTCCACTGAGGCCATGCCTGCAGGTAGAGAAACACACCATTAACGCGCAACCTGTATAGACGGTAAGCATGATACAGCTGGAGGCACTGGAGAAGATTGCCTCGCACCTCATAATGGGAAAGCTTGCCGATCAAAACGGAATGATTCACGGGGTCGGATGCCTTGGCAAGGTCGAAATATACAACGTCAATTCCATTACCCTGATCAACTGCTTTCGTCCACTGGTCGATGGCTATCAGCAGATTTCTGGCACACGAACGGCCCTTGCGAACTCCGTGTTGCGCATTGGAGAAGACATCACGAGAGGTGAGACACTTATAAAGTGAGTCGTATACAAACGCTTCTAAAAGTTTTGAGACACTTGACAGCGACGCAATTGGTTTGTAGTCACTGGGGCAACTTCGCCTGCTACTCTTGAAAACGGATGTAATGCTCGCGAGGTTCAAACTGTTGGGTACTGTTCCCTGGGAAACGGATTCCATAAACATTGAGCTAAGTGGGTCAGCAAGCTGTTGCGCCACTTCCCGCAAGGCCTCAGGTGGTATACCATGGAGACAAGGAGAGATGTCTCTAAGGCACTTAAGTTTAGCCAACATTGTCGTGGAGGCAGCATCCACAGTGTGTCATCGGTTTCAGTAACAAGACGAACCTGAGGAACTGATGGTGATTGCACAAAAACACTGCTGTAAGACTCAGCATGGACACCAGCGGTCTCAGTATCAGAGCTAGTAAGGCCTGATGGGCCTAACAGTTTTGGAACTCTGGCTTTTGCCTTGCGAGCTGGTGCTACAAATCGGGAGAGGCTAACTGGATCAGCGGTAAAGCGTTCTGTAAGACGTTGCTGATAATGAAGACGGTCGCGTCGAATTAGCGATGTACACCGATTCTTTAGGGCAGATTATATCTTTTGGTCAGCTTCCGATGCTGATAATCGTTAGCACGTCAATGTGCACGGCTTCTTCAGAATGAGTGTGAGTGTACTAGTGCGTAGTTGACTTAGAAGCTAATTCCGTTTGGAGCCCGATAATTGTGTAGATTCACATACGGCTGCAGAAACGATGGCAGTGAGCCTCTCACGGAGATCATCTACAGAGTGGAGTGAGGTATAGTTCGCCCAAGACTGCATTTCCAAGTAGCCAGGACGTTTCCGGACGCCCATTTTTCGAATGTTTCTGCGATTGCCAGTCGTTCGGCTGACCAGATTCGTACTGAAAATGAAGTCAAATAAGACAGCCGCGTGATCATTTAGCCCGTGTGGTGCGGTGATTGTAAGGTTGTCAACCATAAACTCTTCTTTGGTGAATGAGTAATCCAGTCGAGATGGATTATGGCCGGTACGCCAACGTGTGAAGCCCGATATGTGCTCCGTAAAGCCTAATGCTCCCTCTGTGCTAAAAAATTGTGCAGAGATAGAACTTTCGGTGCCTGTGTATGGGCAGGCCGAAAAGTTGATTTCGAGTAAGTTGAAATCCCCCGTTAAGAGAATGTGGGAAAAACCCAGAGTGGGTAAAACATCCAATCCAGCTAATAAGAGTTCGTCTTTAGTATTATCTGAAGATGGAGGACAATAGAGGACCCCTACAAGCCAGCGTTCTGGACCACTTGAGCGAACCGAGCACCAGGCCGTTTCTGGAATCGTGGCAAGTACTGGATTGATAAAAAGGAAGGCTTGAAGGGAAGTGTGGATATAGAGAGCCGACTCCCCTCCCCTACCATTAGTTTAATCCGCACGGAAGATAACCGTATCCTCCAAAGAGATTTCACAATCTAGCTAGGAAGTGCTCAGCCATGACTCCATTATGGCAACAACCCGCGGCGTCGTGGTAGAACACAGTTCGCGAAGCTCCGGTAATTTTTTAACTAAGCTGAGCGCATTTGTGTACAGGCCCCCTACAGAGTTAATAGTAAACGAATGAACGTCCCCCGACGACTGTGAGTGGGGGGTTCATACAGAACGTAACGTTGACAGAGGTCGCCGACTCCAAAGGAGCCGGCTGTAATGAGTTTTCTGAGGTCATTAAATCCCCAACAGGAACCACCAGGCGACTAGCACGCGGGCGGTGATTGGTTCTTAATAAACCTCGTTCCTCTTCAGAACGATCGGGGTGAAACGAAACCCCGCCAGGAATAAGGTGACTTCGGTGGCGGAACCGCTCCAGTATATGCCGTCTCATGCGAGGTGACAGTAATTTTGGGGAATCGTGGTCGAGATTCGTCCGATTCCAGCCTAGGTCGAATTATTCGACGAATACATTGAACCTGGACGTTGATAATTTCTATGGCGTTTGACGGGAATTACCACTGACTCTTGTCATGTTCCGGTTCGTCGCTGGTGGAATCGAGACCCCACTTATAATAACATCGCGAGGTCGGTCAGTGGTTCCAGGTTCCTTCCGAGCGAGTTTTCGCCTCTGGCGTTCAGCCCATGGTATGCCGGGATATACCCCGGCCCCGGAGTCATCGCTCAGTTTGTGTGCCGCGAGGAGAACGTCTTCAGTCAAATTAGTTGGCGAGAGCACGACCCTCGCTAACCGGGGTTTCTCAGTACGTGACGAATCTGATTTCCTCGTCAATCTCGTAATGGAATTTTTGACATTTGAATTTATGCCCATCCTAGTGGAGAGACTGGCCCACAGCACACGATCATGCTCGTCTTGCAGCTTTAAACAGCTGGTGGCAAATTCCGGAAGGTTCTGTCCGGTCACAGAATCTTCCCGTGCAAGTAAGCTTAACCGTTTGGGAGCGACTGTGTTGGTGCTCCTGGATAACTGTTGAAGTTACGCTGTTGCTAACGTAGCTCTTCCGAGCAGCAACATCCGGACTTTTTCGGTAGTATCGAGCGAAGAACCTTGGAATTCGGTCGCCTTTGCTTACATGCCGTTGATGGGTTATCCGAATATATGAGCATGTGCGTTTTTGGAGTAACCGGGGTAACCTTATTCGATGGCGCTCCTGAGGCCGTTGGCGCTTAGGATGCTGTGCCTCCAACACTCATACTGCAAACCTTACTGTCTTCAGCCCGTGGCTCAGGGGATGTCACATCCACTGGTAAGATGTTAGTTTCAGACCTGGGGGGGTGCCTTGCGGTTTTAAAACAATGACAGATAAGGTGAATACAGTCTAGCTGTGTTGTTGTCAACATTTTGTAACCTTCGTTCGACATCCCTAGACAAGATATTTGAAACCATGTATCGCAGTGCAGACACTGCATGGCGCGATTACTCTGGCGGACAATCTTTACGCAAGATCCACAGCTGGATATTTTCATCATCTCTGGGGAGACTAGGCGAGTAAGAATAAGTTAATTCGTAATTCTCGAAGTCTTTTGGTTACTAGCACAGTCAAATATCAATAAAACAACGTGGAGAGGAATTCGAACTCACAGTATTTTAACTTCGCGCTTATCACGATATAACGGACAGGCGTGTGACGCTAAAAATACGTAATTCACTGTAAAAATATATTTATTATTGGAAAAGGACAACTCTAATAGTATGATAATTGATTGTCCGTGTCCTCGTCCAGTAGATCTATGTGTGATTTGTCCTTCGGAAGCCGCGCACACCGTTCTCGGGCTTTCTGGATCCACCCCTGGATTTTTTCTTTCACGGCCTTGTATGACGAACCGGGAGAATTCTGCCGCATGATAGCGTCTTATGCATTTTAGTTGTTATTTTATAGACAACCTTACCAACAATGAGCCACGATGAAGCTGTGGGCGTAAAACAGAACGTTGTTTACGCCCCTCCAGTTGATGTTGGTCGCCAGCTCGTCTTTTATCAATGTATCCACTATGTTTCTTGCGCAATTACTCATTGGTTTCCTGCCGATTTTGTCCACATCGTCCGTCTGCATATGTATTCGTTGCCATTTACATCGGTTACCATTTTGAGATATAACTCGCGATCTTCAAGTAGTTTGTTAAGGATTTGGACATCTTCAACGGAGTTTAGTGGGAATTGCATTTGAAACTCGTCAGAATTTTTTGCTGGCCATTCCGCAAGTGTGAACCGGAACGCCTTCACTTTCAGCTGCATGGAACGCAATTCTTCTCGCGTGCACACGTTCGAATTAATAACGTTGTGAAAGTCTTATTTTTTGGGATTAATTAACATTGAGAACGCTTACCGTGCAATATTTCTATCTTATCCTTTATGGCTAAAAGCACTGCATTAGTGTCGATCAAGTTAGTTTCTACTGGGCTTATGATTGTAGAACTATATGGTGAAGTGTAATTCAGCTATTGTACACTTTACCTAGAGGCGACAAAGCTGTTATAGAAAAAGCTACACTTGTCTGTGGACTCGTGCTGACTGATACAGTGGCCATGCACGTCAATGGCGGTGGCGGCAGTTAATATTCTATGTTCACAAAGAACGCCTCTTTCTGGAAGTAATCATGCCATCCGAGGTGAAGTCTGTCCTAAACACTCGTTTGCTGTACAAGCTGAAAAGACAGAAAATACTGCTTACATCACGCGTTTGTCATGGTTTTTCATCTGAATCGTGGCATCGGAGAAAGGCAACTCAGACAATTCTTCCAGGGTACTTTTAAACCGCATGGCGGTATGCAGGTCATCTGAAAAAGAATAGATGAGTTGGAATAAATTTTATCTGTTTCCCTTAGAACTTTTTCCGCGTATTCCTTTGACGACGGTTGTGTCGGCAAACGCTCCGAAGGTAACGCAGTATTTGCCTCCACCCTTTCTTTTGCAGTGGCACCTTATTTTTGGAGGTGAACCATGACTTATATGCGGCAGCCGCCGACCCTTCCACAAACTCAATGGCGCTGTTCAACTGAAATTAACGATTGATGTAATTATCAATCATTTAATATGGATTGAAAAAACTGTATATCATTGCTTTAGTGTATGCAAAATTGGGTAGATGACGGTATGGTTTTTCAATTTAAAACGTAAACATTTACAGTCCACGGATGGAGTGCATTTTTCGAAGAACAACTCCACCTGGGTAAACCCACTGATATGTAATTGTTCCCCATGGATGAGGTCCATGAATACAGACGCTTCTTATGCTATAAAGCAGTTGTTAAGTGGTTTATCGGAATAAAATGTGCAACCAAGCGCATCACCCGCATTTTGGTAGGACGATAAAAGAGGATGTGGACACAGCACCTCATCGCATTTTGGCTCTTCTTCAAAGAAATCACAGTCGTTTCTTTCAGCAATCCTGCGGAACGGCTGCGATGCCGGCAAGGTGGGACAGCCTACCAGTTGCCTCAGGTGGGATGGGTGTGATTCGATTGAAAATGTTGAAAACTTATCGAGGGGTCCATGTCTCCGAACGTCTTCGCATAAATGTCCCAAACAATGAACGTTGAACACAATCTCTTGCTCGCCGTACAACACGCCGAATTGGTCGACCGTATCCATCAGCATCCTCTCAACAAATGACAAATAGAGTTTTACCGACTGTCCGTTACTGAGAACCTATAAGCAAATGGACAAGTTCAGAGTATTTTCATATTTCTCTGTATCAGTGATTTGAAGTAAAACCACTGGACCTAAATAGATCAAAAACTGAGGCCATTCCGATGCTTTCCACTTGTCTGCACCTTCCAACGTACGACACTTCCTCTGGAAGTCACGTGTTATTACTCGTCTATTGTAATTTATTTGCTGGTTGATTTGGCGGACAGAAGCATA
Organism: Paragonimus heterotremus; assembly: GCA_013368495.1. Classification (NCBI taxonomy): domain Eukaryota; kingdom Metazoa; phylum Platyhelminthes; class Trematoda; order Plagiorchiida; family Troglotrematidae; genus Paragonimus; species Paragonimus heterotremus. The sequence continues at coordinate 3,280 of LUCH01008698.1, read as the reverse complement.
GGACAATCGGATATTTTTCTGAATGTTTCCGCAGCGCCACAGATTTATCAACCTGTTCATAACATCGACGCAAACCAACTGGATATACTCCAAGGGAAGACAGCGCACCATATCAGTATATAGAGCTTCCTGCTGGAGACAGAAACAAAAGCTAAAGTCAGACCGGGGTGCGCAATCACTGTGCGGAAGTTACACGCCTACCGGTGTAGACACCACGCACACAACGCTTCTGGCATGGGAAGCAACCGGGGTGTTGTTTCACCTGACGGATGAATGCTATTGCTGGTGCATCAGAAATCAGACAATCTTAATGAATTACGCAACGTTTACCGCTACCACTGTGGTAACATCCATGAATGCTAACCGTAGACCGTGCGTTTCTGAGCTGTCGTGTTCGGGAAAGTTATATTCCTAGAGAAAGTCGTTTTAATAGCGTAGAATCTGGTTCAGAAATTGAAGCCGTCGAGCTCTGCGTCATGGACTCATAGGCCTTTGTTTTAACTGCCCATTAATTAAAAACCATATCGTCGTAATTGTTTTTCGAAAATCGTTATAGCTGCCACTGTTGTGGGCGATTACGTGTAGCAATATTAACACAAGAATGCTGGGGTCGGTTTCAATTTATTTTTTCATACTTGTCATCTGTTTGGTATTTTATTTCTAGTGGTTTATTTTTTATTAGTGGAAGATGGATTATATTGCGGCTTTCAAGACGAGGTTTGAAGATCACAAACTTCGCACTCTCACAGTTCAGAAGTGCCTTTAGAGGTACATGAACGAGGTGAGCGTTATCTACGCTCGTGAGAGGAGCCGTATATCCAAAACTACTTTGAACTGCGGTAAGGTACGGTGATATGGTTTCCTGAAAACCGTGCAGACTTATCGTTGTACGAAGTACAAAAGGCGTAGGAATGTATGTAGGGATGTGCAACGTCTCTAGTGGGTTAACGGCTGTTAGACTTAATAAATAATTCCTCGCGACACATGTTGCAGGTCGCGATTCCACGTGGTTTGACGAGATGCGTGTTTGGTTAGGAGCTTCTTCACGCCGGGGAAAACCACCCTATTAATCGTCTGTCATATGATTCCCATCCTACGAATCGTGGACTCACCGTCGGTGAATTGAATGAATGGAGGTGTCTGTTCCAATAAAATACATCAACTGATGACTCTAAGCATCACGCAGCGGACGTTTACGGGAAGTTTGTCACAACTGCTGTCGTCGGAAGCATCCAACTCAAGTTAAAACCTGCAATGTCAACTGATGCTGTTAGGTTAGATTGGTCAAAAAACATTGGAGAACCTCGTGGAAGTGCTGACGGTGATTAGTGCGGTAGGTACGGAGCGCACTATGCAAGATAACGGCAACAGATAAATGCATATCTGTCTTCCTAGCAAAAGCAGGACGAAATGTTTCGCCGTTTTCCGCATAGGAAATAATCCCCTTCGCGGGATTGGCCTTGAAAGTCGTTCAGAGGTTAAAACGGTCATTTTGGCGCGAATCCTCGATTTCTAAATAATGTTGGAAATTTCAGAATCGGAATTTCCGGCAAAGCACATGCAGTATATCAATTGTAAATAAGCGTCGTTGATAGAAAAATTAGAATACATCGAATAAGTTCCAAAAGTATTGGCGTGGTCATGAAAAACTTCCCCACTATTTTCGCGAAAATATCCCGTTATCGGCGTTATCTCAGTTACACACGTTTCATAAATGAAGTCATTGCAATTTTCGAGATGAAATACGTCATCCAATAGCTTGAGAGTGCTTTATTTTGCGGCGTTTTGAGTATATGGTAGAAATGGTACCGTACGACCATATACTGTTGGCATTGCACTTCAACGAGAAAATTAACACACTTGATGGTGAAACATATATGACAACCTTTTAAGCTTCTTTGTCTGTACCATGTGTATAATTTATTTTTGTTTGCAAGATTCTAGGTGGATTCTGGTCGACGAAACATTGCTCTTAGAAATGGTTGGAAATGACGCTATCATATGGTTGTCCCCATCTTCGGTGTATATGGAACGGCGTAAGAACAGGGTATCAAGTCCAATTCTATGACCGAAATTCTTCAGGAATAAATCTTACCCATCTTACTACCTTGTTTCCAACTAGATCGAGGTCGCGTGGCGTTCATACGGAACAATATACGAAAACAGATGAAATCAAGCTGCCTGCGGTTTAAATCTCAGCCAGTCACACTGTGGTGTTTAGAACACTCAGTATCTGTCGCGGTGCAGAAAAATATTCCAATCACTATGACAATCAACGGAAACAACGAAGATGATCACGACGTACTCCGCGGAGGAAATTCGAAATATGGTTCATTGTCTACTCATGTTTTTGTCATATTGGTGCTTTATGCATCTTAAATTTACATAGGATTACTGTTGTTCGCCTGCGAATAACATACTAATTTCGTAACGCATTAAATTATTTGGTTAACGTTATTTCTGTTTCACATTGTACCGTTTAACGCACCAAGTTAGCTGATTAGTATCTGAACAGATATCTCCTCGGTTCCAGTAGGCGGTAGCTTTACACTAAGCTTCGTTTGCCTAACGCTTTGTTTTATATAACGCTAACACTTCCGCTTATCTACAGGGTGACACCCGCGAAATCCAGCAGCATCGGTGGTTCAGAAATATCAAGTACAGGTAGCCCTTTCGGCTGCAGCAAGGACATTCAAAAAGGTATGCAGTGCCACACGTGTTTACACTGATACCACGATAAGTGCACCGGGCTGAAGAATAACCAGTACAATCTGCTGGATTCGTCAAAAAAGCCATTTGTCTGCATGGGCTGCCTTTTACGTGAAAGTTGCATTTTATCCGGGGCTGTATCCGCTCCGCTACCCGCCGCTGCCAGTGAGCAGAAATGTGACACATTTAAGTGTAGTTGCAAGAAGTCTGGAGACGTCAATGCAATGTACATTGCCACAGTTGAAAAAGCTCTGGTTAAAACCCAGACGGCTTTATCTGACATGAGGTCAGAATTTAACTCGCTGAACGAGTATATTACTCTCGCCCTTCCAGGTGTGGTGGTGGCTCGTAGGGCAGTGGCTTTATCCACGTTACAAACTAAGGAAACTGCGACAACTCTGAGGGACAAGGCACTCCGGGAGAGGAGGCTCGTTTTGTGGGGACGATTTCGGACCACACCCTCTCCAGGTGAACAAGCAAGAGCGGCGTCACACACAGCACTCCCTCCAGAATTGACAAGCTCAGTTTCTGCCAGCAGACTTTGCTCCAAAGTTACCAAGAAGTCACTAGG
>LUCH01008697.1:6309-19659 GCA_013368495.1 Paragonimus heterotremus | reverse complement strand
TCGAGTCTAGTGCTTCTTTTCGAAAGGGGCCGACTGGAAAGTCTATGGGAATGCGACAGCTGCGATCAATTGTGGGTGATGTTCAACTTGAAATAAACCTTGTGATACATGAAGATGAGACGCATTGTTGTCCTCCACCTTTTAGAGCATGTATGACGCGGTTACTGATTGCATCCTTATTGTCTCAGCGCATGCAGAGTTGTTAATTTGTTGGACGTGAATAAGTGATTTGTACTTTTACTGGCCGATTGGACATGTGTTTTGCCCTGTTATTCAATCAGACTTGTGACGTGAAATCTTGTTGCTTCATCAAGTATTTGCAGGTCGGTTTCAAAGTTTCTGTTACTAGGACTTCTCTGTTAATGACGTCACGCTGGCTAATCGACAGTATGATCTATGACTTGATGGCCTCTAGGATTATTACGAGTCACACATCATTCACGCAAGATCAAAGCTTTGCATTCGGGTAAACTTTTATGTTGATCCACTTTAAACCAAAACACTAGATTTAACCTTTGCTCTCGTCAGGATTCATTGGCGTAATAAATGTATACTTCGGTCTCATGACCGAAATATTTTACGCGTGCGCCCAATCACGATCTTGTATGAAGGGTGTTCAGCTTGCTTGATCATTTCAACTGGAGGATAATAAATATCACTCTTGTTCACTCCAACTAGTGGTCCCGTTGTCAGGATCTCTCAGGCAAGTTGGACCGGCCAACCTCATTGAACCAACTGAGCTTTTATGGCTGTTTAACTAATATTCGAAAACGACGATGTCCTCGGAATGCCCACTCTCAAACCAACACGGCAACTTCCGTTCTTGTTTGGATTCATCAAGAATAGGTAGCCTGACTGAGGTTCAAGTCAACGCCTGACATTTTAACTTTGCACTCTGTTAGTCTTAACTAGATGAGCTCGGTTATGAACTGGACCGTGTGTGTCCAATTGATAATGTTGCCAAATAGTGTTCAGTACTCAGAACTGCCTGTAGTTCGTGCAGCATGCCGCCTAGGGTACTTCCGGTTATTTACAGAACACCGACCTCGTCACTCATTGGTGGCAAACCCTGTCAGTAGTGGGAAGTTTTTCGATTTATTGAACATTTCCACATTCGACGTATAGTGTTAGAGCGGCATCCTCCATTTCAGTGACAATATCCTATACACATGAGATACAAAATACCTACTGATGTGCTGTTGTTATCATCTTAACTAAGACATCCGATACTTCAAGAATATTGTTTTCGGGGTTCCTAAGACCTCGTTTTTAATACAACATTTCATTGGTTATATACTCTGTGGTTTATTTTTTGAAATGATGCTTTTGGGACATCACCTAATATTCATTTTTACTGATGCCGTAAAACCAATCCATCTTGATGAAATATCGCATAGTAACTAAAATGGGACTACCTGAACCCAGCCGTTCAATAGATTTCTAAAACCGTACCGGCAAACCACATGGCTCATAGTTATTACCGGGAATTATGGCTTTCTGAAGAATTGATTGTTACGATTTCGTGTCATTCTATACACGGAGTAAACCGTTGCATCACACTTTCATGCCGTTCGTTTTTCGCTTTTGAGTACCGTTTAAATAATCCCAAAAGCAGTTGTTCTCGATCTATCATTGCTACTTCCGCTACTGACATTTTCGGTGTCTTGTTTACAGATAAAATGAAAGTAGGGTTAGGACCTGCCTCTATTGATGAACCGTTTCCAGGGGCTTTTTCTCGTTGGAGTGCTGTACCAATGAATTTATTCAAGAGTTCTGCTTATCGTTGTCTCCTCGTTGATTGGTGATATTGCTTTCTGAGTCTGTTGACTGATCTTCTGATTAATGAACTTTAGCCCGAACCTCGTTCTGTTGAATAGTTGCCTAACTGCAATCAGATGTTGTTCTCATCTGTTTCACGATGTTTATCCCACTGTTTACTTCAACATGTGTAGACAGACAACAGTTCCGTTGTTTATCATACCATCTTCTATTATGCAGACACTTGCATATGAATTCGGAGAATTGTTTACACAACTTAACGTGTTTATCGTTTCAATTTTTTCAATGTTTGGTTTCTTGTCCCACGGTTGTTTAGTAAACAAACACTAAATATTTCACTTGTCGCCCACAGTAAACCTATTTTCGGTTTAAAATATTTTCAACATGTTCACATTTTCGCGGTTGGCTCATTTTTGACCTTACATCAAAATCTTTGTAGTCTCATCTAATCGAATCTTAATCCGATACGAGCGAATTCCCTGTCCTTTGTTCATCTCATCTATCTGCTTGTAATCCATTCTGCCTTGTTCTGCCCTTATCACAGACGAGTTACCATACCTACGAGTACCTCTACACACGGTGTTTAAACTAACTCCGATCGCATACCGTTGTATTGTCGAACGGGTGCAACTTCAAGTACCTGCAGTGGACACGCACCGCCCCAAACCAGCGGTGAGTTTTTCTGCTAACAATCTTTCTGACTGACTGTTAAAGGTGTTTTAGTGCATAGTGATGGAAGAGGATGTTGTAACTCTTGATCTCTTCTCACCGATGGATCAGATTTACGCTTTCAAGTGATGAGTCACTGGATTAAATAACATGCTAAATGTGATGACCACTGAAGTTGGTCGGCGTTCCCTCCCATCTTTTAAGATGTACTTCAGTCTTAAGTGTATCTGTTACTACAAACTGTGAAACAGGAAGATTGATGATCAGTCCGTGTATTTAGGGGACTATAACATAAGTATTGGAAGTGAATTTGACGTGGTTAGTTTTATGTGCATGGCAGTCCTTAATAATCGTTGACGTTAAACGGATATCTCAAGCGTTCGTGATGCGGTTTTGCTGACCGATTACAAAACACGATCATTAAAGTCCGATGTCGTGTCATCTGTTTTTGTGTTCGTCCGCATCCATCTTCTGCTATTGACGAAAAGCCTATGAACCGGGCTTTGGCACATCAGGACCAAATGTTTTCGTCTAATCACATCCTGAAATTACTTGAATGTTCATAGGTCGGCATTTATTCCGACTGTAAACTCCCCGGCTTACAACGTTGTGCACTTTACATTGAATCCTCTACTTCATCACGTAAGATATGTGCTTGTGAACTGACAGAGAGACATGGGAACATCTGTTACTGAACTAGGATCTGCTGTTCGCATTCTCCTGCAATCTGTGCTTCTGACTGAATGGGTTGGTTGAAGTGACGTGGATGTTGTCGATTTCTTCTGTTTAGACACCTCTGGAATCCAGTCGAAAGACTGCGAAAGTCGCGCTGTAACTATATCGCTTTATCCTCACGTGCAATTCTTCTGTATGTTTGCCACTGCATGTTACTAGTTATGGACTAGTGACCAATTGAATACGTGATTATAATGATTTCACTCATTGGGTTATCGTGCCACGTTTTCATGGACGTTTACTAGTAGGTAACTACACTATGATCATAATAACTGACCGTAATGTGAAGATGTATGTGAGGAGATTGTTGTGCCCAACTGTTTGATCACGTCTCTCAGCCGTGAATAAGCTGACATACACGGAATAGGCTCTGGGCCACTTTCAGTGCTCCGCTTCGTAACTGATCTTATTCATACCACATGGATAACTCGGGTCAAGCGACATATTTCGTTCTACCGTTTTGTTATCTCAAAGCTGCACCGCTTACTGTGTAACAGTAGTAATGATAAGATAGAACTGTTGAGATTTGTGCCGTTGTGTCACTGCACCTCAGTCGAGTACAGTACCATATTCAGTTGATACATAGGTTAGTTATGAACTGTAAACTGAACATTACTTTGACTTCATAGGATGTTCAAAAAGCGGGCATAGTTAATTTCTGTCGAAGTAAAACGAGTTTAACCTTATGAGTCTGTTCTGAATGGCGCACTATAGTAGTCATTACTGTCAACTTTGCCGTTTGGTTCGGCATATGACCACTTTCTGGTTGTCTTTTTAATTAGGTTTTACCTTGAAGATGCCGATCTTCTAATTAATGGTCATTTTTCAATCCTGTCGTTTTTCGTTTCAGAACATCGAACCGAACCGCACGTCGTTCGAAGCGCTTCAAACCGTACCCGCTTTCTATTAATGGTTCCAAGCTTCACACTTACTTGCAACAAATTGCTTGCATTCACCCAAAATCAGGAATTTTCGTACACTAAACTCTTGTTGTGCATAGATTCTCTTTTATTCGACCTCCTTGATCACTCTGTTCACCTTTGTGTGTGTGTGCTACTTGTTTTCATTTCGACTGGTCTCTAATTTTTGTTGTTACTCTTTTCTAGTGACTTTTGTTCACATAATGTCTGCTGTAATCATACAGTCAGATAGATAGATATACAGGCATATTTACTGAGATAGTTATTTCCATAGTTCGTCATACTGCTTTCGACTAGCTGTTCTCCTCAGTCCTCGTCCTATTTGATCGAGTCTACCTCAACAGGCAGCCAGCTATAAACCTATAATAAAATCCGTCGATTTTAAACGTGGGTTGCGTAAGATACACATAATTACCGTAAAGAATAAGCTGACGAGAAATTTTCCGTGAAGATCTCAAAACCGTAGTGTCAGTTGACAGTTCTGAACCATCATGGTCGATAAATCCATGCCATACCACAACGGTAGACAAGTTTACAAACTTTTGAACACTCATTGCGATCATAAAAGTTGAATCATTATGCCGTCCACAAGATAGTGCGTTTTCCATTAGAATGTGACCAGAGGCGGTGTTCACCCCAACCAGTTTTAGACGGCCATTTGGATTACGAGGTTTCTTTGTAAACATCCTTTTTAAGGGCCTCGCTTACCATTATGTTGAACAGTTCGGCACCGTGTGGAATGGTAACTCATGATATACGTCTGGTATTCAAAGTCGATCATGCATCGTCATGACCTTGACTGGTGATTTGCTTATCGTCTGGACACACGGCTGTATATTGAATAGGAAACGAAAGCGGTAAGTAGATACATTGGAATACTAAGTTGCCGAAGTTTCATGTGTGATTATAGGTACCGCACGACTTTTACCATGGTTTTAATTTAAATAATCAATTAAGAATCACTCAAACAAAACATTAACCACAGCCAGCGTGGTTAATTGGATAAAATCCTAATAAACGCTACAAGCATGGTAAGGTCAAAACGATTAATCTCACGCTGTCGGACCGGATGGCTTCCAACGTTCAGTTCGCATAGACCACACAAAAACTAGTGAAATAAACAAATGTTCAGGGTTATTTAGCCAGCCCGATGGTTCAACTGGCGGCTGGACCTTACCACATGCGCACTAGATTCTTGCTATTCATTTCCTACGCGACCATTCTCGAGTACGTTTTATTCGTGTATTAATCAATTTCCACGGTGGCCCGTTGCGTTATTCACTTCTGCTGCTGGTTCTGTACACGGTTGATCTAAAACTGACAACACCATCGGCATGAACTCATTTTGAAAATATCAGTGTTCCCGTTATAAGATGACTTGAACTTTCAGCATAATGATTTAACAGCCAGTCAGAGCATTTTAAGACAATGAATATTGTCGAAATAGTTTTTTTTTCAATCAAAATGTTTACAGCCTAACTGAAGAATACCAGCACACTTCTTCCAAATAAATAGATGGCAGGTTACCTGAGTCACACTCGTCTCGCGTCCTTGAATCGTTCTACTTTGGATCCCTACACGTGTACTCACATATCTGACTTCCTGTGGTGAAGCCGTGCCTCATCCATTAGTTCTCCATATTCCAGGCGATCGCCAGATTTCAATTTTCCAGTGTTATGCTCGATGGAACTGTATTGAGTCGAGTGGACTAATGAATGGGTGAATGAACGATTTCTAACACAGGTCACGTGATCATTGGAAGCTTAGAGGTAAACAACGCCAGCAAGTTGCTTCATTCTCTCTGGGCGTGCCACTGGAGTGCACAGGCCCAGCGGATGCAAATCATGTCCCTTTGTTATCAATCTCCGAGCAGCTACTCGGTGCCTACTACTTCATTTTTATCAGTGTGCTAGGTAGACCACTTTTGTACGTCTTAGGGCGTAGCCTATTCTTCGGCCACGGGATTACCGTAATAGGAATATCTACATGGCGTTTAGGGAAGGAGATAAAATCGTCTTCTTTTTAATGTTTTGAACTGACTGTTCAGGTGGCTTGTTCGCTGCTTCATTGTAGATGACGAACGTTTCTTCAACTTACGGCCTTGATCAGTGTGTTCAACTCAGAACAGCATCTTGACACCGGATGTGACGTGGGTTTGTAACATGTCCGTAAAATGTGACTCGGTTTGGTCATGGCAGCCATAGTCGCTCATTAGTAAACTTGGGCGCTAGATGCATCATGTGGGTGAATGCTCAGCTTCACACAGAAATGTCATTCAGATACTAAGGTGGTTTGGGAACAACCGTTGCATGTCAAAAATGGAACATTTGCACTGCTTACAAGCTTGTGGGCAAGCAATATCGTTTTGATGTGTTTTTTACAGAATCGTGCACTGCATTTGCAGGAGTGGTTTTCAAGAGTGTACACCTGTGCTGGCCAGGGACGTGAGCACACACCCAGTATACCCATTTGACGTCACGGCCTGAATGATCGAAACTCTCGCGGCACACTACACGTGGTTACGTACACTGGACCAACGCAACATGTAGGTTTTCTGACTTGTTCTCCTGTATAGTGAAGATAACCGATTGGATGTTCAAACATTATATAAGCGGGCATGTTTTGCGAGTCAGATTGGTGGTTATGCTCAAGGTCTATAAACTCCAGCTCGTTGCACCCAAGTGCGTACTTTTTCGGCCCAGTGGGCGAAACGTTACGTTGGGACTTGGACAGACTGATGCAATCCACTAGTCCGGTCTGTCTGTTTTGCTCGTGTGACGAACAAGACTGATGAGGTCTTTTTCTCCGTTAGCGGCTACTGTTGGGTTGACTGTTGCCAGATCAGTTGACATCGCTGCTGAGTTGGTTTAGAGTTCACGACGAATTGTGGTAAGCGCAAGACGCTGAGCCGTCATATTACGCCCCGTTTATATTCGAGTACCTCTTTCTGACTTTTGATAGGCTGTAACTCGTTTCAGGAAATCCAGTCGAAAGGCCACTGTTGCCTCACTATCTCATTCTACTTGTTTTTTTTACGGTAAGGTTATATCGATTGCAGAACGTATTAAAATGTTTATGACGCTGGAGCAGTTAATATATACTTACCAGCTGGTGTAGAACGGCTGTCCGAACTGGACCCTCTAACCTCGTTCACGAAGTTCCTTTCATTTAAGCACAGTTCCGGACCCCATTGCGAGCGCCTCTTGTGACCCCGATAATGTATATGTGCTTTTTACCTACTCCCTTCTATTCTTTTCGCGGTATCGAGTTACCAACCGTTGTATGACTTTTCGGGAACTGCACTGTCGTTCAAAGAATCTGTAGTTTTATCAGCACTAAAGCTATCGTCGGACTAATAGATGCAGCTAATATGTGATGTGTTTGCTCGTTACTGGAGCATACTTCACACCTCATCGTCAACAAGTGATGTGAATGACGATCTACATAGCAATTTAATAGGTGACCGGGATCTTACCGTTCATCCGACAGGTCAGCAGTTGTCTCGAAGTACTAGGCGATTCTAGATCTGGCGGGACGTGATTCGAGCCAAGCCGATAGTAAGCCTTACGCACTCCGGGATGTGGATTTTCATCTTTTTTTACGTACGCACATTATCAGCGAACGGAGGGCAATAAATTAAGTACCTGAGTTACAAATTAGTGATAATAAACATTAAACTTGTAAATTTGGAGGGCTGTCATAACGAGCGTTAGTTGCAGAAAAAGTTTATTGATTCTTGAATCACTGGGTTCCCTTCAATAACTTCATCAGCGCAGAAAGAAGACATATATTGCGATATGTTAACATTTCGTTTACTCTCATCAGTCGCAAACGTAAAACATGCAAGTTATGTATGACAGACAATTATAGATAGACAAGGTATGGACACGAACACAAACACACCACGAATTGTCATCACCACCACGGCAACCCTATAGGTTGCTTCACTCACTTTTGTGCACATAGCGCCGGCTGGTGAGCTCTAATCAGCATGGCTTTGCTAAAGGCCAGTAGTTTCGGGTTCTGATGACGTAACAATATTTTGAAAGAGTTAAGAGGGACCACCTGGTGACCTGTTATCATAAGGTGTCTTGCAATCGATGATGCGGGGCTTCGAGTACCAGATTCACGGGTTTCCGGTTGTTGTGTCATGCGTTGTTTTAACCAGTTCGGGACGTGTTCGGCCACGCTGAGATAGCCGTCGGTCTGTTCTGCCTATGTAAACGTCACCGCAACTGCAAGTGAACTGATAGACAACGTGAGAGACAGAATGGTGCGACAGACTGCGTTCGCGATTGTGTAGAACTGGTCATTTGGTGGTTTTCGGTTTACTTCGAGAATATGAGGGCTCGGTTTGTGTTAGAATCGAAATGAACAAGGAATAACGGAAGAACACTAAGACCGGATGAGTGCGAATATAAGTTTGTACCGGAATCTAGCGGAAGATGTACAAATGCGTTTGGACATCCAAATAAGCGAGGTGGGTTGTGTCAGATTAGGGAATTTCTCACACTGGCAAACTGCGAGAAGCGACGACATCAACAAATTGTTTACGAGGAGTACCACTGCAACGGCGTAAATTTTCTAGGAGTCTTGCAGAAAAGTGCAGTCTTCCGACAAAAAAAACTAGAGAAAACGGCTGAACAACAAATCCAATAAGGAAGCACACTCGTTTGGAAATCAATTAGTCAGTTGGTGACCAATGGAATGGGAATTTAAGCTTCCAACATGAAACGAGTCCTAGGGCTTTGATGAAAACATCAACATCTTCGAAGTGACCATGTCATATTATTATTAAGGCTAATCGTCAGATATTTGACACAAGAAGTCGAGGTCGGAGTTCATTATTTACACGAACAGAGGGCTGTACACTGGGGAGTTCTTCATTGATTCGTTTTCACAAACGGAAGCATCATGTTAACATTCGAATATTTTAAGAGAACCTGCTGCACTCTGGTTAGCTTGACAGTTCAGATAAACTGCCCGGTAGGTCTGAGAAAGAGTGGATTGGAGGTTTAATGTCTAGCACCACATCTGCATAGTTGATTACATTTGTGTGATCATAAAATGATATGGATGCGGCATAAGGTGGAAATAACAGTAGGGAGAAGGTTGCAACCTACAGAACATCACAGCTCGTGATGGCGATGTGGCTTGGTAACCGGACTGCTTAAATTGACTTCGGTTCTTACGGTGATCTTGTAAATGCAGGGGTGTTCAGTTTACTTAGCCCTTACATTTGATACCATTTTTCACGACAGCGATTGGCTGGAGTATGGCGAATTCAGGCAATGCAATTCACATCTCATACTTTAAACTGCACTTTACTGTTGAATATGTCTTTGATTTACAAGCGTTTCTCTCCATGAAGTCATTTGAATTGTAGCGAAGTAATTACACTCGCACAAATAAGGATTCTTCATTAAATGCAACAAATCTCGAAACAGAAATTTAGGTCGCCAGTTAACTGAAACAAGGAAATAAACGAATCGTTGTAAACAAACAAGCTGAAATCGGATGAAGTTATTCCCCTAAGGATACCGTAGTTGCCGGAAGAAGATTGCCGATGTCTGATTGTGCGATCACTACGAATGAAGAGCATGTGGCTTGTCTTACTGTAAGCCATAGAAGAGAACTTAACGGTAGAGTGGTCAAAGTTAGCAAGTCAGGTGGGCTTATGGATTGCAAACAGCTGCCTGTTGTTAAAGAATGCTAAAACGGTATGTGCGTCCAAACGGGTAGGAAAGGTTGGATTGTTGTGCACACAGACGATGGAAAGAAAGCTGTCAACAAATCGGTCGCAATCGCCGTATAATGGCTTGTTACTACTATCCAAAAGACTTATTGGCAGAGCCTTTAAACATGTCGGTCTGAATGGGAGATGAGTAGAACTTGCTCGTCACAACTGATTAGAAATATGATAAGAATCGGAGTTTGCAATCTCCAACTAAGCACCGTTGAATGAGTAGACAGAACTCGCACAGATGCGCACCGTGTATCATTTGTTCATGAATGATGTTAATCCGAAAGTGAACTTTTGCGTCCATCCTACCATCTGCACAATTTTCCAGAACTCTTGCTAGCACAGCGATTAAATAATTTGACTGATTTACTTCTGTAACTCAAGAGAAATACTGTTCAATTCAGAATGAGGGCCGTAAATTCCTCCGGAGTTTAAACACTGATCAGGCTCCATACTTAGGTTCGATTTCTGTGTACACAATATTGGCTGACACATTTCAGCACAGTGGCTTCATGTGGCCCCTAACTGCGTTTCATGAGAAGTCAAGGAGATGTACATTTCCGATACTATCCGTAAGGAGGAGGAGTTTTAAAAGTTCTAAGGACAAGAGAACATCTCGACAAACTTTTCAGTGTCTGTCCGTAGTAAATAACTGTACAGTGCGCAAAAGCATTATAGCGCCGCCGGTGTTTTTTTACAACAGATTCAGCGGTTCTCGTCATAGTAGAGGTCTTTGTTGCAGGGACATGTAAATCATAGTATTCATCATTTGATATAACTGATTCCAGTATTTGATCAGCTTGTTAGTTCGATGCGACCTCGGAATCGATCGGTCGTGCGGGGTTGTTAAAACAAACTGCTTAAGTAGCACTATTAATCCGGTCTGCTGGAGACAGCAGTATAATAAGTGGAGTAACAATGAGCAAAATAAATTCAACTAAACTCATTTGGGATTCCTGTGAGAGACCTCAGCCGTACATGCGGCAGAATGCCGCGTAGTGTCAAATGAACATAAAGCAGTGTGACCGACTGTGTCGGTCAGGAAGCGTGGAAAGCACATAAGATGAGCGGTACGCTAATGACGATTTGGCCGTTGTATCCATAAGAAGCAAAGTTGAGACTAATTAACAAACAGCAAGCTACTCAGTGGAGAAGAGAATTGTTTGATGAGTCAATAAGAAAGGTGGAATGGTCTTGGAGGCTGATAAGACCATCAGTGAACCAAATAAACGCAATATTTTTGAAGTCACCAGGAAAAACCGTTCATTCGACAAAAACAGTGATAAGATATTGACATTTTTTGACTGAACAAGTAAAGATGTAAGATACATGTTGAAAAAATACTTGTGATTAACGGACTAACGAAATTTGCACAACACGGGTAACTGTTCGTTCACGAGAACGCTATCGACTCCATTACCTGGATGTCGTAAGTCAACACAGCGAAATGGGGTGTAGAATCGAATAAACAGAGGTCAGATAAAATTGCAGCGCACGAAAAAAATACAAATTCGGTTAAATCATGAACCCAAACAAACACACAATCTAACAAGTCAACAAATTTTGATCGGATAAAAAGTCAACGCCGTGGAACCAAACTATCAAAGCAGACCGCAGCTAGGTAGCCGATAGGTATGACTGGTTTTGGCCTACCGTAGGCATCACACATTGTTTTTCCCAACTAAATGCTGAACAGCCGTGTTGAACGACATCGATAAATTGATGAAATTTCAGTAAATGCACCGAAATGACAACCTGGAAAGGAGCGGACGGTTATAATAGGAGTAATCTGTAATTTCCCAACAATGAGGGTCAATTTCTGACTGTTTTCACCAGATACCTGCTGCCAGCTGTCTGGTTGCTTTTCTTTCAAACTCTTAGCGCTTCGTCCGTCTGTAGTGACCTGCGATCGTGTGACTTCTCTAAGGATCCCAGCCGCAACCGTGTTTTCCTGCTTGTCTGTTCTGTACGCATGATTCTATGTACGCCTGCAATAGAAGGCCTGATACCAACTCAGTGCCACTTTCTTCAGTCGTGCAACTAATTGCACGCAGTGAATGCTTGCCGCTTTCTTGACGACTTACCTATTATTTCATTCTTCAAGGTCGTTTAACCCGAACCTATTCGAGCGTTGTTTAACGCACTCGAAGGTTCCACGCACTTTTCGCTTGGCGCGCTTTTGAGCGCCGTCGATTGGGCTGTAGCCCATCTCGCGCTTCTCTTCTTCCTCCCCTTGGTTGCTACCGTTGGTCCCAGACTAGGCTAGAACTAACTACTTATCATATTTCCAAATACATGCTGGAAATATACGGTTTGTTTCCAAACCCTGCTGTGTTCTCTAGTTCAATGCCTGTTGGGACTACGTTACGATTGCTCTTCAGGAAAGGCGTATTAAATTGTTAGTGGACGAGGGTCTAACACATACCCACTTGTCCACTACACGTCTTACGGTAATTGTTTTAGATGTATTTTTGAGTTCTGCTCGTCAGTACCAACCTTTGCTATGCTCTATCTATTTATACAGCATAGGCACATCATGATGTCAAACGCCTACAGCGTAACTTGTTTGATCATGAACCATGTACCTAACGTTTCTCTGCTCGTAGAAGACAAGTTGTCAACAGTGTTGGCAGAGCGTTGCAAGCGCTTTATTAGATACAGAAAAAAAATCAGTTGGGATTAAACCTGAAGCTGTATTCGTGAATCAAAATTATACATTTCTGCCACACCATGATGGGATTTCGGACAGTTTTGGTTAATTTCAAGTTAGTCTCGTTTAGCACTGCTTGTCACGTCACAACTGATCGGTCGATCGAATGATCAACGTTATTTCTGGGGATAAATTCTCAGAAGTTTTCTGACGGATAGTAGCGTGTAGGACATGGATCCACTCAACTGAGATTGAGGGCGTTTTATACATTGTGCCTATTGTCTGGCTATTTGTGTGAAAGATAAGCACGTTTCTCCGGAAATACCAGTGTAATACAAGCATGCTGTGTTCTTGAAGTGATGATGTCTCGAGTTAATCTGGAAAGCAGTTTGCCTTTGGTGAAATGAGTTAACTGTGGATCATGTAGTAAGTTCGGTTTCGCGAGAAACCACTCCATTCAGCGACTTTTCTGTAATGCCTGGTTTTACGTACTACGACTTAGCATGCCTAGTGATGTATATAAAATGTCAGCACCGAGAGCGATTAACTACATTTTACTTGACTGCCTCTGTACTAAGACAGATAAACAAGCTGACGGTTTTATGCCTAGCATCTTACCTCCTAACAATGATGCGAGATTCACCGAAAAAAGGGATTCATTAGAGCAGAAAGAAGAAGCAGTGGAACGGACACGCATTGATTTCTATGAGGATTGTATCCGATCAGGCCAATTTCCGACGTCGTTCGTCAAATTGCTGTCTAAGGAGAAGTTCCCGAGAAACAACACCAATCTTGGGAGATTAACATGTTCGCATATCGATGCCACTCGTGAAAAGATCAACAAGTTCGTGGAA
>LUCH01008695.1:0-13193 GCA_013368495.1 Paragonimus heterotremus | reverse complement strand
CGAATCACAGAAGGCGTAACATTGAGGCTGTTTGTCCAATCCTGGTGTAGTATCTTCAACGCGACGTTTGGATTGGTTCCTTGTTAGAACTTCTATTGTGTCTTGGTTTGGATAAGCGGTGAATCGAGTAGATTTTCACCACAGGTAGACATTATGTTTGATGGCGTAAGCTGTCCAGACTGTACTGAAAACGCTAGATATTGTTCTTGACTCTGATTTCATTCGGATGTCTAGCCGAAATGTACGAATATGTTACAATAAAGAAGTTTGCTCGTATCTTCTTCCGAGCTAACAAGGTTGGCAAAGTGGAACCCTTATTACTTAGAGCATATCGGGGGATGTGTTGGAAATGAACTGCGAACGGTGTAGTGATGGCTTCCAGGTGTATCAGCTTACACAAAGCGTAAGGTTCAACTTTGGCCTTCGAACCAGAATAGATCAGTGCCAAATGTTTGACAACGTTCACGGATATCCCAATATGCCTTTGGTAAACGATTGTTGGACATTTTCTAACACAAATTTATCAGATCTGCATAGGTGGTAGTAAATGAAGATGCAATACTCAAGTTGAGGCGGAGCACACATTTTGTAAACAGCCAGCTTCGCATCCGATAAACCGAATGTCTTTTTGTTACAGCCTGTTCTGCTGCTGGTTTTTGTCATCTGAAAGCGCAACTGTTCGGAGAAACGGAAGCAGTTTGAATACCATATTCCTAGATCTCGAACGGATGTGGTGGTGTCAATATGACGACCATCTAATAAGACGGATCCATTGGGTATTCCAAAACCTTAAGTGGTAATGTTCGATTTGTTTCCTGAGAACGTCATGAGCCATGTTTTGCACCATGATTCCAATGTCGTATATTCTGTAGACACGAGGCGAGGTTGCTGGGCTGGCGGAATGTGTAAACGATTTTGATATCGTCAGCCAATAGAAAGGGTTTGCCATGTTTAATAAGATCGCATAATTCATTTATATACATGAGGAAGAGCAGTGGTCCCAGAACGCTTCCCTGAATCACCCCACTGGTCACTGGTTTTGGCACTGACCAGTGCTCTCCTATTTTGACAGTTTCGGTTCTGCCTTCAAGGGATATGACAAAAGCCAGCTTTAAGAGGAGTATTGTATGCCAGAGGATGCTATTTTGATCAAGAGGCGTTTATGGGGCACATGATCAAAAGCCTTTTGCATGTCGAGGAGTATGATAATGACTGTATTTCCCGCGTCGGCAGACATCGGTATATATTGTTTAAGAATTGCAACTGACATGTTATGCAAGGGCACTTACTAAGGAAACCGTGCTGCGGAAGATTTATAAGGTTTTTGTAACGTTAACAGTTCGACAATGGGGGCTTTTGTTATTCTTTCAAACATTCTTGTGCAGATTGGTGTGTGGTTCATTGGATGATAGTTACTCATTTCCTGCACTGAACCACTTTTGTAGCGGGACATTATGATTTACTTTTACCACTGTGGAGGGAAGGTGCTGGATAAAAGGGACAACGTGAACAAATTTAGTAAGAGTATGGGTAAATCCTCACCTCCTTGCTTGGTAGCGACTGGTGGGATGACGTTAGATCCAGGATGGATTGTGGGTTGGATAGTAACCAGTGATGAGCGGATACTTCTAACATTAATCGAAATATTGCACAGAACTCTTGTTACTTTCAATGGAGTTACGGGTAACATTGTGTTCTCCACGCTAAACGTAACAGTGAGGTGTGAGTTGAAGAGTTCACATATTTCAACAGGGTCATCGACAACCGTCTTATCTTTGTGAGTTATGATCTTTATAGAAGGGTCGATCTTGAAATTTCTCCGTCTCACCAGTTGCCCGTTACTCAGCGCAAGCTATTCTTTGTTTACATAACGCAGTTCTGCGTGTTCAGACACACTGCCCATTTGTATTTCTAGGGAGAAATCCAGTGTTCTTCTGTGCATCGGTTTGAATGATTTAAGTCTATCAGCGTCTTTTGCAGTAAGGATTCTACCTTGTACATACGAATCAACGCGTTTTGACTTTACGGGGGCCGGAATGCCGATACAAAGGTGAAGTGTTTGATAAATTCCTCCGTTGCTACTTTTGGGTTTGATACAAGAAAGAACATGTTCCAATTTAAGGACCTTAGTAAGGAGAAGAAGTTACTACAATCAATGTATTTGATCGGACGGTGGACCGCAACTTTCAGTCTGAAAACGGTATGGAAGTCGAACTGACACTTGACAATATTATGGTCACTTCCTGGAAAGTGTTTTGGAAGGAATACCTTTACAGACGAGATACCTATGATGATTATGAGGCCCAAAATATGCGTTTGTCTGATGGACGCTAGGACATGTCGGTTCCACCCATTCAGTTGAATGCATGAAAGAAAATCAGCTTGCTTTGCAGGAGCTGTGTCTGAGGTCCAGGAGGTGTTTGGCACGTTAGAATCACCTCCTATTACTTTGTGTTCGCATGGTATGTTTGATACACGGCTTATCACCTCGACAAGGTCACTCAAGTCACTTCCAGAAGCATTAGGCAGTCGGTAAATGCATCCTGTAAGTAGGTCGCGAGAACCTATGGAAACCATTAACCACAACGGGTCATCGATTTTACTAAGACTAGACTTGTCAAGTGTGACTATAGAAAATTGCTTTGTTAGGTAAATGATTCTTCCACCGCCTCGTCCTGCGAGACGATCCTTACAAGACTTACTATATCTCACGAGGTTTATTTGCGTGTTTAGATTATCAGGAGAACACCACGCCTCAGTTACGAGAATGATATAGGGATTAGACAGGAAGACAAAAGATCTAAAGAAATGCCTCTTACTTACCAATGATCTTACGTTTATGAGTAATAAATTAACGAAATTTTTCTTTCAGGCACAACATTTAAACCACCAAAGAACCGCATGACAGATGGGACAATGAGTTACGAAATATCATATGAAGAGGACCGGTTTAGGGGATTTACCAGTTTTCCACTCATGTTCGAGTGGATGTAGCAAAGATTTGACTCCATGTCAGAAAGTGCTGGATGGGTGTAGTTATGATTGGATGACTAGGTGGGACATGGGGAGGGGGGACAGGTAGTGTGGAATATAATGCCGAAGTGTGAACTATAAAAGGACTGGGTTGTCAAACATTTGTGTCAGTAGTATAATCAGGTGGTGGTGCACCTGACGGGGTACATACGTTAATAATTTGGTAGTTAGTAGCATTCGTGCTTTGGATAAAAGGATAGGGTATTGTGGAGCTATTGGATAATGCATGGAAAGTGTGATAAACTACTATAGTTGTGGATTGGCTCAAAAGCTGCGGGGAACCAGCAATTCAGTTTCATCTGCGAGGTACTGTCTCTTAGAACGCGCTTCTTAGAACCAGACACGTAACGTTTATGGAATACCATCGATTTACCTTTATGTTGCAAATCTGGAACATTATTCTTTCGTAAGCATCGTACAGGTCTTAAAGCTTGTTTAGAGCCTTGCTCAGGCGTTTTAGATCTGCGGTTGATATTTCTTATAACCCCAGATAATGGAGGGAATCGCCCAAAGTAAAAAGAAGGTGGAGTTGTTTTTCCAACCTTAACTTTCTTCTCGGAATTTGTGACATTACACCCAACATTGAGAACTTTCGGCAGCTTAGATCCAGGACTCATTCTAGTCAGCGCCTCGGTTGAGGGGGGAATCGTCGATTGCTAGGAGAAGTATTTCATCACTATACCTGGGTTTCACTGGAGAAACTTGACGGCGCCTGACATCAACAGAGCTGGACGCGGTTTGTTCACAATATTTTTTGGACGGACATTGTAACGGTGTTTCCAGTTACAACTTGTTGGTCCGGGGAAGTCGTGGAGGAGTCCAGATCAACAGTCAAGTCACTGAGGTTGCTGATTTTGTAACGTGGGTTTTTTTCTTGGGGAATATTGGCTCGCAATTTTTTTCTTTAGAGAGGTGTCTTGTCACAAAACACCTTATTCAACTTAAAATTTGTGACACGTATAATGTGGTCAGTAAAAATGGCAGCGATTTTGCTGTACTCTTTTTCGGAGTCTTATAAACTGACATTTCTGGCCTTCTATCATGCTAGCCTTTAGTAAAACTCTTTGCACGGCCAGCAGAGGTATTCTGTCGGGCACGTTAAACACAACCACTTTACTTGCACATGGCAACCGTTTGTGCATTTCGGTGGCTATTGTGTCAATAAACGTTCCAGCAGCTTCGAGACCCTCATGGCCAGAAGTAGTAGTCCTTGGATGGATATTACTTGAGGCATTTAGAAGGCTAACTATCGGATCTAGCTGGTGCAAGGTGTCGGTGAGCTCTTCATAGTTGCTGTGTAGTTTCACAATTTCAGCTCCTAGGTCTGCTATTTTTTAACTTGATCTGCAAATACATCGGTAATAAGAACGGAATAGAAATTGATGCTCTTCCCTCCTTGTACGAGGCCAAAATTTACCATTGAGATCGCCGCTTTAGCGGCAGGTTTTGGCTCCTTAGCAATAGCAAGAACCGAACAGGTGTTGGACGTGATGCATGACAATTTTACGCCTTTCTTTGTTGTCACCATGCCTTTTTGTATGGGGCTGATCGCTTGGCCACTGACAACCTTTGAAGACTAGCTGGATTAGTGGGCATTTTGCTATAATATTCCTTTCTGTTAACAAATTATCAGCAATAATTTTCAAAGCAATCACCAATAACAGAATGGAGAAAATATTATGGTAATTTGGGCGGTTATATTATAGAAATGAAAAATACGCCTGCACGCAATAATAACTGGCGTTTTGGAAACATGCGCTGCAAGACAATATGTCTGGAAGACAAGAAAACCGTCTCTCCTCAGCTCATCACGGCACCAGTCACTAGTTTCAAAAGGAGAACTTCGTAGACGTACGATAATCCTATTCAGAAACCTTCTTTTACTGATCATGGAGAAACGGTATGGCTTCAAAAACCCCGGCAGCTCCAAAAGAGCATCACAATATCGCTAATAACCATGAAAGTGTGCATCAGAATCAAAATCGATATAGCCTTTATACCAACGCATATTCAATTTTCGGTGTTTATTGCGTAAGCAAATCAAAACAGACTTGCCTGCGACATGAACTTGTCGACACAGAAATACTCATACCCGGATACACCCAAGCCTAACTGCTGGTTACCCAGTTATCGCGAAATGTTACAGCCACTGCTTACCAATGTTATTACTTTATTGATATAGCACAGAAATATTAATAACGCGTAGTTTTTTAAAGAAAATGAAACATTTACGATTATCTTCATATTACATGTGATTACTTCACATTTTGTTATCTAACACACGACATTGCGCACTTCTTATTCCCACAAGCATCCGATGAGCGAGGGAAATTTTCGCGATGACTGGGCGCTCAAAACTTCATGCCGGCCGGGCGATTAACGAGATTTTCAGTTTTTTGATGTTTCAGAGTAATCGATGAGGTCCCGCACCGGATTCTGTTCAATTCTTCGCCAGATTTTGGAACTTCTCGTCTTACCGCGCCAAAGCTAGGTTACTTCATCATCTCCCGACCGAAGTTACGTCAAATAACGGTGAAATCTTTCGGAAATAAATTTGCACGTATTTTCCCGCGTGACCTTGAAATATTTGAAATGTCGTCTTTACCTAACCTTATAGCATTCCATCTTTTCTACTGAATCTGTGAAGCAGACGAACTATCTTCTTTCCCACTGTGTGAATCAACCGCTGTAGCCTATGACCCTTTTCTTTTTGATTACGCCTTCTTTTGCCGACAGACTTCATGTCTG
Organism: Paragonimus heterotremus; assembly: GCA_013368495.1. Taxonomy (NCBI): domain Eukaryota; kingdom Metazoa; phylum Platyhelminthes; class Trematoda; order Plagiorchiida; family Troglotrematidae; genus Paragonimus; species Paragonimus heterotremus. The sequence continues at coordinate 7,412 of LUCH01008695.1, read as the reverse complement.
TTTTATTGTAAATTTATCTGTTGTTTTGTACCGCATGTAAATATCTATCATGATCGCACACATCCGGACGTGTTTCTCACAAGTGCATTAAGGAATGTATATATCTAGTGAAACCACCTTCGACGTCTCCAAAATCCTAAACCCTCTGCGACGTGAGAGTTTGTAGCGACTATAACAAATGATATTTTTGATAGTCGCATTCACTTGTACATTTGTGATGATTTTGGCTTTTTGCCCACTTTTGTTCTAGTCAAGCTATTCCACTTGTAATATTCGTCCCGGGGCTACAATGACAACTCGCTCCGTGCCCCGCTAGCTTGACGTCTTTCTCTGTACACTTTACTTTCCAGGGTCGATGCAAATACACGAGGGTCAACGCGCCGGGTCCTTGCTTTTCACTGTCGATTGGTTTTCGACAGTGACTATAGAATGGGTAATAATCTATTGGACCAGTTCCAACAAGTTGCCTTGCCAGTACCATCAAGCCGGTTCACATTACCTTGTGAATGTAAGTTTAGTACAAGTCACCAGCACCAAAGCTAGTATGTTGACGTGGGTATCGAAGTTTTACTCCTAGCTGCACAATGAATCCACGTCATCTCTACCACTGTAGGCTATATTCGCTAGGATAACAATGTTTTAGCTAGTACCGTTGGGAACGCTGCTCAACCAGTCCGACACTTGTTTGAATTCTGAAGGTCGACTGAAATTTCCGTTGAAATGCGTCCTTTCTGGGGACTGCCGTGCGGTTGTGCCCACGGTTCTCTTCCTTCCGAGTCCCTAGCCCCCTTAGTCGTTGTGTTGAAGTTCGCTTGTGAATGGTGAGTAAATAAATGAGCAAAGTTTATTTGCAGATTAACCGTCTTCTCACTGTGACTTCCGATCCGCGTTAATATAAGGCTGGGGAAACTTTTGGCGTACGAACCTGGGAACTGACACCACGATACTGGTGAGCCCGTTTCATCAGTTATTTTTACCGCTTTCTTTTATTTATTGCAACTTTTTATATATATCAGGCTCAATTTTTCTCCCTTATTTGTATACTTAGCAGTGATTTCCGTGCCCTGGTTCAACTAATTTCTAAGTACTTATATCTGTTGAGGATCCTGTGTCTATACCTAAATGATGCAGTCACATATTTTGGTCTCCACATCGGAGCTGGCCGAAGTTGATGCGAGAAAGAACACCTTGGGTTTCCCTGTCCATGTTTATCTCACGACCGACCAACAATACTGGCTAGCGCAGCCTGAGCAATAATTCCAGTTAGCGCGCATCACCAGCCAGGCTGCGAAGTTCACATAAGTGGCCACCGCGTTACCGATGTCGATAGCGCCCTATGTGGGGGACTTAGTGATTACACCACCTAAGAGCAACCCTGACAATGCACTGAAGAGCGCATTCTTATAACGTGTCGTCCTATCAGACGAATGCCGACTCATGCGCGTCCCTAGCGATCTGCAGCTAAGATACCTTACTCCATCTCAGTTGCTTCGGCGTTTGAGGAAGGTGAGGCGGAATCAAAAGCTCGATGACAAACTCATGTGTTACCTTTGGATGCAGAGATTGCCGGACTTTGTGCAGGCAGTTATTTTATCATTCATGTCAACGAGTTTCTTGGATGGTTTGGCAAAATCGGCTGGCCCAATCATGAAACATCTTCCCAGCGGAATGCATTAAGTAGAAACACGCAGAATGCATAACTCCCGACTTAGCGGCAACAATGAAAGAACTTTGCCTGGAAATCCAAGCACTTGAAGCTGCTCGCTCTCGCCCCGATTCCACAGGACGTAGCCATTCTAGGTCGCGTTCAAAAACGGGATACCGCTGATATCATCATAGATTCGGGAACAATGCATGAAAATGCATTAGACCGTGCACTTTCTTAACCTTCTCGGGAGACGCGAGTGCCAGCAAGTAAAGGCGATGACTGTCGCTGGCAGTCCTACTCCTAGTCGCCTGTTCTTATTCACGATATAAATTCCAGGCTGCGTTTTCTAGTGGACACCGGCGCTCAAGTCAGTGTCGTACTTCCTGGAAAAGAGGATATACCCCGTTGGATGCCCAAGCCCCAGTTCTCCAGTGGAACCCCAATACGCACTTTTGGCACACGCTTCCTTGCGTTGAATGTGAGCCTATGGCGCGCTTTCCGTTGAGTGTTCATTCTAGCGGATGTACCAGATGCTATTTTGGACATGGGCTTCCTAAAGCACAGACCATCACAAGCTTCTAGATCCTCCAGCGAGTATATCCACCATAGGGCACACTTTCCCGTTGACTGTCCTCAGCCCACTGCCTGCTAAAAAAAGCGGTGATGATAGATACCGAGCGGTATTGTATGAATTCGCGGAGTTGACCCGTACATCTAACAAAGTACCTGCCGCCATCACGGATGTGATACGTCACATCAAAACGAATGGCTCGCCAGTTTTGAGCGACCGCGAAGACTGGCACCAGACAAACTGCACATCGGTCGTGCGGAATTTCAACACATGCTGGTTGCATTCTTATTATCACAAAACCTTATAAACCTATCCCAGCATGGGTTTCTCAGCAAACGTTCGTGCATGACGTGCCAGCTGGAATTTTCAATCATGTTACAAAATCTGCTGAGTCAGGGAATGCAGTTATTATTCTTCTGGATATGCAAAAAGCTTTTGACCCTGCGCCTCATAAGCGCCTTCTGATCAAAATGACATCTTTCGGTATACGTGACCCATTACTCCGCTGGTTTGCTTCATATCTTGTGGACCGCTCACAAGCAGTGAAAATAGGAGATAACAACTCAACGCCCAGACTAGTCATCAGTGGAGTGATTCTAGGAAGCGTCCTGAGACTGTTACACTTTCTTATGTATATAGATGATATATGTAAAGTTATCAAACATGGCAAACTATTTCTATTCGCTGATGACATTAGAATTTTCCATACTTTTCCCCCTGGCGATCTCAATTCTTCTTTAGTAAATATACGGGAGGATATCACGTCACTAGAGATTTGGTGTCAAACCTGGCTGACGAATTTCTCAGCCAATAAGTCCACCATCGTCGCACACGGTCGTCATTTCCCAGAGGACTTTATGAGGGTGAATGGTCATCGTGTTTCGACTGCCAACTCAGGCGGCGACCTGGGTATACGTTACTCAAACTCATTCAATTTTCATGTAGATTGAACATCACCCACAAGTGATCGCAGCTGTCGCATTCCCATAGACTTTCCAGTCGGACCCTTTCGAAAAGAAGCACTAGACTCGAGTTTCGCTCTCATTAGAGCTCGTCAGTTGTGCATATCATCGCCACTGCCGGGACTTGAACCACGGACATGCTGTTCTTGAGGCAACCGTGTTTACCACTGCGCCATTGATCTCACGTTGGGCACGACCGGATTATCATATGTGAACACTCAACCACTTTCGCTTGTGAGTAATGATCAGGTTGCCCGATCGACTCGAGAGGAGACACAGTTACTGTCTGTTAACTCCAATCGATGACCCCTCGACTAGGACTTCTCCCCAAGTTGAAATCACGGAAATCACTGACTTGTTGAGCGGTATTTGATTAATGATTAGTAGTAGGGGATTTGGCGATGACATGCACTACTGACGAGCTCTAATGAGAGCGAAACTCGAGTCTAGTTTTTCTTTTCTAAATGGGCCGACTGGAAAGTCTATGTGAATGCGACAGCTGCGATCAATTGTGGGTGATGTTCAATCTACATGAAAATCCAAATTTCCTTACTACTAATCATTCAATTTCGCTGAACATATATCTTTCCTAGTGGCTAAAACTAGACGAACAATTGATACATTAAGCACTCATTCTTCCTTCCTGCAGCTCGACTGCACCTTTATAAGCTGTGCATACGACCCGAACTTGAGTGCTGCACGTTCATTTATGGTCACTTTTGCAAGTCTGATAGACTAGCTGTGGAAAGTCTCCAGCGAGCATTTACGAAAAGTTTAGTGGGTTATCCGTCTTCTATGGACTACAGAAAACGCTGTCAAACGCTTGAACGACATCCTCTTTGGCTACGGCGTCTCAAGCTGAATCTTGCACTCATGTATAATCTAGTTTATAGCAATACATTCACCGTCAAAATCGCGAATCACATTCAGCATAGCTCAAAATACAACATCAGGAACAAAGAGTTCACTTTAACAACTCTTAAATCCCGTAAAACGCTCCGTTCAGAGCTTTTCCTAGTGAAATATACCTACATTTGGAACATACTTCCACATACAATTAGAGCCACCTATAATATACATCAATTCAGAGGAGGCTTAGAAACTTTCTTGACATTAAGGAACGTCACGTCGATTTTCAAACTCTGCCTGCCTGAAGACGATATCTTTGAAAACGGACCTAATAACATCTAAACGTCTGATCTAATCTAATAGCACCTGAGAGTGAACCTATACCACATGATGTAACGCCACACACACTTTGTACTGACCAAAGCTATCAACTTCGTCATTTGAGGAGTCCCTCAATTTCGAAACTTGTTACTTCTCCAGCAGGATAGATCTTGTACACAGCTCTGTCGAAAAATTCCAGCTGCAAAACAAAGCTATAGCCAACATATGGTAACATCGTAAACATTCCCGTTAGTAGTAACCAAACCATCCTAGAACACTCTTACTCCATACTTAACGATTGTCACTTGTGTATAGCTATCAACCACTATGCAATAGCTGTGCAAGTTAAAACAGTTTAGAGGACATACATAGCTTAACCTGTCTGTTTTGTTGCTCTATTTCCATTATTGGTGTATTGTACAATTAACAATTAAGTGTACGTTATGGGTTTCATGTTAAAACGTAATAATAATAATAATGGTATATTTCTCAACGCACCTGTGAGAAAACACGCTCAGATCAGCGTGATCAGTACACACATTTTAACATGAAACCCATAACCTACACATAATTGTTAGTTGTACAATACACCAATAATGGGAATAAGTTCACTGATCACGCTTATCCGAGCGTGTTGCGTTGAGAAATATACCATTATTATTATTATTATTATTATTATTATTATTATTATTATTATTATTATTATAATATAAGTATAATACGCCCCCTCGATTGCCCACGGGCCGCTACTCTACACGTGGTTCCAGAGAAAAGAGAATGCCGCTGGCTTCCTGAGGGAGATTACCGTGGATTTAACAATGTCGCTGTACCAGATATGTACCCTGTACCACACATCGACGATCTGAATACTACCATTGAAGGTGAAACAATCTTCAGCAAAATCGACCTTGTCCGTGCCTACTACCGTATGCCGGTAGCAAAAGAGCATATACCCAAGACAGCTATTACTACGCCGTTCGGCCTGTTTGAACTTGTGCACATGCCTTTCGGTCTCCGTAATGTTGCACAGACGCCCCAACGTCTGATAAATTAAGTAACCCGTGGATTGGAATTCACTTATGTATACATACTCGACATTTTCGGGGCTAGCTCTTCCCCTGAAGAGCTTCAAAAACTGCTTTTTGTAGCGAATGTGACACGATTGGCCTGGGGTATCCTAGCGTATTGTCACACACAATGATACCAGGCAAAGATGTCAATGGAACTGTGACAGTACGTAAGGTTGCTCGTTTTAGAACATCTATAAACTTACATGTGACTGTTGCTGTGTAGCAACGTTGAGATGTGAAATCAAGTCAGTTGCTGTGGACACGCTGTGCATTCGTAACGTAGTGTCCGCGGCGACGTTTGCTACCCTGGAAACATGAGGGATGTCCGTAGAAAACTGGGCTATGTGGATCAGCTGTCGAGGTTCTCGAGGTGAATGACTACTTCAGTGATCCCGCAAGGCATACACGAGAGGTTTTTGATCCGTTAAAATGATGAAAACACGGCCCTCATATGCGTGGCAGAAATGGCGCACAGTCATGTATACTGCTGATAGTTCACGACCTAAGGTGCTGTATCACGTTTCGGTATCGCTGAGGTCTTCAGGAAGGCAATCGGTTGCCAAGTCTCGCGAATTGCTTGCTGTAACACTGCCTCTATGGCTATGTCTAATGCGTCCGCGGCGACGCCGATTGGTCCGTCCGGTTGTGGGTAATGCAACACGACTGCATAGGCGAGTACCTCGTTTACAGTGGTAAAAGCCGTAGTGGTTTCGGAGGTTAGGTGTAAAGTACGTTTATTTTCCCGGAGTAAATCAGTCGGAGACTGCATAAGCTTGGCGCAGTTGGGAATAAATCTTCGACAAGTATCCACAAGTCCACTGAAACGTCGAAGCTTGGGAATTTTGTCGGGAAGCTGGCGGGATCAAATAGCCTCCACTTTGGAATCGAGCGGTTTAATCCCTTCTGTCGGGAGGCCGTAGCCTAAAAATCCAAAGAGGCTTGACCGAGATCGGAATTAGCTCGGTTTACGGTAAGGCTATATGATGCTAGGTGTTGAAACAATATCCGTTATTTCTCCGACGACAACATCGATTCTCGCTTGTACCATTAGAGTTACGGCTGTTCAATCTCCGTACTATGAATGTTCCTGACTGCCAGCTGAGTGCCAGCGTCTTGAATGGAACCAACTTTGGAGGGCGGATCGGCCAGACCTACAGCTGTAACAGTGTCCCCGAAGCGTCTTTCAATGATGTTGAAGAATACCTGAAGAGTACAACTTGAACTGTTCAAGAACAAGTTCATCTTGATTTTTCCGCGTGTTACTTGTCAATGTTTCCCATAACTTGAGTCAACTGAACGATACAGCTATTAACTCATAAACATGGCGACATAGCTTCCATTAGCATTAACTTTTATGTACAGCGTAAAATGCAATGCAAACTAAATATGGTCGAGAATTATAAATTCATTCATATCTTTCGTTTGAAAGTGAAACTTCTCTATCAAACAGTTTAATGAAGGATGGTACGCAGCGTTCGTTATGTGTTCGCATACAGTAACACGGTTCAAATCACGGAGAAAGGCTGAAGTGGATTGATACCTATGGTCAGTGGTGATTGTTGCCGGGACACCAAAATTCAAAGTCAACCAGTCAACGACGCCCCGTGCGATGGTTTATGTCGACGAGTTACCCAAGGAAGTGAAAACAGGCCATCTTGTGAATCAATTCACACAGCCAATGAGGTGTGTATAACCGTCGAAAGGAGGAAGGCTACCAGCGATATAAAAATGGGTATGCTTGGAACACCCGTCGGGTAAAGCAAGTTTCCGAGTTAGTGATGCTTTGGCGACGAATTATACTACTGTAGGAACTCTCCTACAAAGTCTTGCTCTAGATTCGACCAGTTACCCAATGACAATAATTCAGAACACCACGAACAGCGCAGTACTCTCAATATATTGCCACGACCGAGAAGCAAAATAGTGCACAGCCAGCTAACGTCCTACGTGCAACGCGCGGAACAGAGAAGTGAAAAAGTGAAGAATTTCTG
>LUCH01008694.1:5497-17581 GCA_013368495.1 Paragonimus heterotremus | reverse complement strand
ATTATTTTTTAAATAAAAGGTAACGGAGATATTCACGTTCTGCCAATTACACGCAGCGGACATAACAGGAAGGTGTTCAAGCTTCGTCCTAGGACCTTTCTCAGACAGCAGTTCTTTTCCTATAGGGTTGTTAACTCCTGGAACAGCCTTCTTGCTGAGGTCGTCAGTATGGCATCTAGCGACGGCTTCAAATTACTACTTGACTCTCATCTTTTAAAAAACCTTTTATACGAGTAATCGTAGCTTGTTTTGTGATATTTACTGTATTTCCCTAGAGCGGTGCTACACCCTGTTTTCCATGAATGTCTTACAGATCAACAGATGCCCGCTTGAAATTGAACAAGAAAAACCGACTGGATCCGGGACCCTTGGGCCTCTGCCTCGAACCCGTGTATCAATAGCTGTATCGCTGAAAAAATAAACCGGCCATTACGGTAAATTTCCTGATTTATCTGCCATTATAATCATCTCAGTTGTAGCCTCCAAGGTTATTTAGGAGCGGCGCGATGGATTGTATGCATTGGATACGGCATTCAATGTAGTGGAATTCTAGGCCGACGCATCTTAACTATTTATTTGTTTAGATCTACTATAAATGTCGAGGTCACCGCATTAGCGGTATTTTCGGGTTTGGGGTTGCATTATCGATGTTTGTTGTCCGTTGAGCGTGTCTACGCCAACAACTGTATGAATAAGACTAGTATATCATTCCCAGTTTTATTTGTTTTGCTCGTGTTCATTTCAATTGTGCTGACCGTATACGTCGTTTTTGTGTTACAGCAACTTTAGACGCGCTTTGTGTTCACTTTCATGGCTGATTTTGTCCACCGTGTTTCGCAATATCCAGTGGTTGAAGATACATGTAAAGCAGCAAGCGATGCTTATCATTGGGCAAAAGCAAAAGAAAACCTATTTCCGATATTATCTAGAATCGAATCAGCTGCTGCAAATTTGGCCGCCTTGGTTAAACCTGTTGTAGACAGTAGTGAGTTGTTATGTCTGCTAACTCATTCGAAACATTTTGTGTGTGATTGTTTTCATTTTGTTATCTTGTTCTCTACTAATTTTCAAGAAAGCCGATAGTTTAGTGCCTCGTGAGTTTTACGAGCGCGGATCACTATAGTGATCGGCGCTCCATTTATTATAATCAGTGGATTGGTAACGCAACAAGGAGGTAGTTGTTTCCAAGTTTTCCTTCTCTCGATGCGTAAATCCACAAAGCAAAGTGCAGAAATATTGAGATGTGATAAACGGGCACAGTATTTGAGCTCAAACAATGTAATCGGATCGAACTTTTGAACTGAATACGGAGATGACAAGAAGTACACGCAGTTGTACATTCTCGTGGAGCACTTTGACCTCCTGAAGAAGGGAAAACTAAATCGCATGTCAACTTTCGAGGGACTACCGGGGAGAGCTGTTATAAAGAGGCTTGGAACAGGAGGAATCGAAATGCCTGGAAAGTCACTTGAGAAGTACCACAGCGTTGCTAGCCTTTCTTAGTAATAATGGCGATTTTTCGCAAAGTAGCGTTTTTTGATCTCAGTTCAAGGCCATTTAATGTCCCCGTATTTTAGTCTGATCATCTATCATTAGCTAGTCCACTTGTGACTTCAAATTTACAACCATTCTGGTACTAAACTGAAAAAAAACAGCCCTGGAGTTTTTCCACGACTTTTATTTATACTTCACCTATATGCCCTTATTTATCTCTTGGTTTCACACACTTGGGGATCGATAAGCATCTAAACCACTTCACTTTATACAGGACCCATGAATGCTGTTTATTTAGTAAAGTCGTACAAACTTCTCTACAGTTGATGGCCACAAGTGCCGACGAGCCGGTAGTCATTTTGTTGTTTCATTTCACCACCTAGTTGTGATGGATATGTTGGATATGAGTCTTCTGAATGTACTTTTAACCTCCAAATATTGTGAATTAAAATCACTTGATGTGCTGTGCTTTCCTCTGTAGGTCTTGCTCACAAACTGGATGATGTGGCCTGCCGTCAGTTGCTTGATCGTTTTGAATCACTATGCCCAACCATGAAGGAGTCTACAACTGAAGATCTACTTGGTCCTGTAGCCAATCGTGCTCTGACTTTGGCTGAAACATGTGCTGATTACTGTCTTCCGGAAGACAAAGTTTGTGATTCTGAATGTGTTTCTTACGTTGCTTCATTCTAAAAATGATTGTTTGATATTTCCACTGTGGTGCACATTCGCCACAGAGTTTGAGAATTTTGAATGTGTTTTCCTTTCCGTATTGGCTTAGCTGATGCTATCCGTGACTAAAGCAATTTTCCGGTGTTTACATTATAACGCTTATTGCCATTAAACATACTAGGGCGCCTATAGGCTGGATACTCTTAAACGTTCCAAACCTTGACGGAAGTTGTCACTGTAAACATGGCTAGTTCTGACGACCGTTCGTCATAAGCTGTCTGTGTTGTCCTTCAAGGTTTTCGTAGGCGTCATCATTGCCAAGTTTGTCCATTGACGTTTGGTTACCGTTCATCTGTAATATATGGTCAGTTTATGGGTAAAATGTACTATTGTCTGGCCATTTTACCGGTATATCTGTGGTCGTTTCACCACGAATAACTAGACTCTGGTAATGTCGAAACTGGTGAAAAGCAACGAGATTTATTCGATCAGGTTATTCGGGTAACCGTTTTTTAGCCTGGGAAGGTTGCTTCCATAATTCAAAAGTAGAATTGTTCATGTAGATTCATTAATGACAAAATATAAGGATAGACGTACATTTAGTTAGCTAAAGAAGCGTTGCGCGAACTACTGGCGAGCTGTCTTCGTTCTCCTCGACAGTAAAGTTGCTTTCGACTCAGTAAATCGATCTACGCTAAGTATGGGATGTGCCGAGAAAGTGTGTGAACCTACTCTAAACATTGTTCCTATTCATTCACTTAAAATAGCCGCGAACTTGACCACCGCAGCAGTGGCGTGGAGTATCCCGGAAGAACGAATAAACCACAAAACTTCATCACCTAATTGCTCCCCAATTCAGAATGGGTGATTTATGGAATAAAAAACGCCACTGAGAAGACCTACACTACGGCTTAACTACTAATCTCGTTCATATCGAACCCGGTGGTTCATACACAACTCAAATATATGTTACCTAAATGCGTAACCTCACTGTATGTTCATTCTTTCACCTGCTTCTGTGGAGCGAGTTATGTCGGCCGCGCAACTAGTTGTCTTTCCCAGAGGATACATAGGCATCACCCTATGTGGCTAGCTTAGGAGATGAAGTTAATTTCGAGTGCGGTTCTCGCACACTGTCGTTGGTAATCGAGCTCAGTGGCATGAAGGTTGTTGTTTGGTCGAGTTGTCTGCGAAGTAGATGCGTTTATTGACATGGGACAATGGAGGCCGTAAGGAAGCTGTCTTTCTGTTGACTCATTGCCTTCACTCACAGCTCAGTTGTTTATTTGCAGGGTGTAGGCACCTTGTTGAATGTTTGAACATATACGTGGCTATTTTTTACTAGTTAGTTCCCTTCCCATCTCCCTCTTTCTTCCTCTGTTTTTCTATATAAGGTTTTTTCTTCGTGGCTGTGTGGCAGTTAAGCATCAGTGTGAACCACTGTTGTATTGATGTCTGTGACAATGGTGCTGATGACACCTTGTTAACTCAGGGCACTAAGTCTCACCGAAAGTGGTTTTTCACTCCATTTATCGCCTGCCTAGCCGTTATTCCAAAGGAGTCCGATTTTGTTTTCTGGCCATCACTGAAGCGACTGGATTTCAGTTGCGCAAACCACAGTGGTGCGCTTTGAAGAAATTTGTCCATGCTCCACAATTGCTATGGTCCCTCGTTACTCACTTGACATCTCCAGAGGTCAATTTAGCTACCCAGCTGCTCTCCAATTCAGAACCGGTTGACACAATTACGTGAAAAATTGCTTTTGATTTTGCTCGCCTGGCAGCCATGGTTATATGTAATGTTATGTAATCGGTTAGATGTTGAATAGCCGAAAGCAGACTGTTCGCCAAATCATCAATTTCAACATCAGTTCGTATGTTTAACGATGTCTCATTATTTCTTTCATTCCCGCGGTCTTTAACTTTGAGTTGATGTACGTTTATTTTTTTATCTTTTTTTTAGAGTCCTGTCCAAGATCCCGATCATGAAGTTTCCCGTAGAGAACGTCTTTCCCGTCTACAAACACGCGCAACCAACCAGGCTCTGTCCATGTTCCATACGTCAGTTGGAAGAGCTCATGAATTGCTCAGTGGTCTGCTTGAATCGGGCTCACATGTCACACAAGTGGTTCCAACTGCCTCAGTCGCGGCTACACTCACTCAGGTTGTTTCTATCTTGAGTTTCGCTTGCAGTACGGCGAAATCCGTGAGCTTTCCGATTATTTCGCAAGGGTTAACCACAATGAAGGAACAAACGGAAAAATTAAATGGACAGCTCAAAGAAGTGTGTTTATGTTCTTTCCTGAATCGTTTTCTAGCCACCTTTTTCAGTCCGAAGTCGTTTAGAAGGCATTTTTACGTTTCTTTGCTGTTGTTATTAGTGCGATACAGCCTGGTGTAGTCGCGAGCACTTGTGATCCGGCCGGCTGAAGGTCTGTAATCAGAATCCCACTGTGTTCACTCTGACTTTGGTCTACACTCAATATGAAGTGTGAGAGCAAACCGCAAGTGTTGTAGCCTAAATCGATTGTAACATGTTTACAGACTTCACTCATTCTCGTGTTGAGAAGCCGATCCTGACATGGATGCAGCCAACCTTGTTTATAGTTTCTTTTTATTATTGATATGTAATGCAGCCGTCATGGTGTGTGTGCTTTTCGGCTGTAATTGATCCCTTTTTCTGTTAGTGCATGCCTAGTAATGCTGACTTCCACTTACCAGTTTAATATGTAATCGTAAGCGCGTTGTGTTCTGTTGTGCTCACTTCTGTGCGTTACTTTTGCTTGTATACACGTTTTCGTCAGCTCTTTATTGGTGCGTTTTATTCGTGGACTGTGTAGGGTTAAGTGCTTATGCTAACTTGCCGTATGTTGGACAAACTGACATCTTTAAATTATATTTTGTTTCTTCAAGTCCGGTAAGCTGAATTGGTTGGATTTGCACAATGTCATTCAAGGATTGGATAGATTGCGGACCTTGATCGATGAACAACCGAAGGTTGAAACAGTGAAGTGCGTGGAAATGCAGCCCATCCCTGTACAGGAATCGAGTCACAATCACACGCCAAAAGTAAGACTGTTTTGCCATATTCCTGATCGGACTGCTTGCTGTGGATTTTTATTTCCATCAGGCAACTTATATTCAAGTGGTCATTCCGGTTGTCTGTTTTTGTTGTTGTTGGCTGTTTTGTAATCCTAACTTACTGAGTGTCACTGCTTCAGATGCCAATTGTTCAAGGTAACTAAAATCCTCCTGCCTGATGGTTTGTTCCCCTCCGGCTTGTAATCCCCCCCTCCGATTATTGGTTAACCTTTGCCACCTACTTACACTTCGTTCATCAACAGCCTGTTGAACTCCGAAAATATAATATCGAAGCCAGACATACATTTCTTCCATCGTCACTGTGCGTTAAAATTGCTACAGCTCAATTCATTCTACTCCGCGGCTGAATTGATCGAAGTGCTTCATCTGTTCGAATAACCCACTACCTACCAGAAGTATATGTATGCTGCCACACAACATCACAAACACAAAACTAGCTTGTGTCACAACAGTGTACTTCAATAACGCTATTATGAACGGTTGGTCTCTAGGGGCCTACTGTGGGCCGGATTTTCTTCCAACTTAAGCTTACATATCGTGATAGCATCTCACTTATCATACAGTCGTGACTCTTCGCATACTAATAGCTTAACACATCGTGTTGTCACGCTGTATCTGACAGGATCGGCAGGAATTTGCTGTTGTCCATGACTCATGCTATATTTTCTAGTTTGACTCTTGAACCGTTTCGGATGCTCATTTCTGAAAACTTCTACCAATCGTGGTACACTTAATAGAACTACCTCACTGTATTTCACTGTCTTGACGTAGTTTCTAATTTTCATTCTACGGTATTTAGTTATGAAGAGCGGATTGACACACTAAAACATTCAAACTAGTTGTTTCTTTTTCTCGATGGCGTTAGATTCATTGAATTAAGACGTTCATGCCACTTCAGAGATTCGAATCCATTACATTTAGTGGGTAAAAATAATAAAACCCACTGCTACCTGGCGGCTAACTTCGATCAGGCTGCAGTAAATCTGGCCCTTACTATTGCAGCCGCAGCTACTTTGGTAAATCTTGACTCGTATAGTCTACTTAACAAGCTTTTCCATGTCCAGCCTTAGTACTGAAAACCTTCGAGATCTCTTCATTGGTTGTTTGCATCTTACCCACAGTTATAGAAATACTGCCAAGGATACCTTCCATTTGGACTTGGCCGCTCTCCGGAGGTTGATACGTTGTTATTATAGTTATTTTAACGGAGCATCTAAGCGCCTGGTAGATGCTGAATTTTTTTACCGTTAGTAAATATAAGCTACTGTTACTTCATTGGGGGTACCAGTGAGCGCCTCTTACGGCAATAAAACAGCGTTTCACCTGATTTCATTTTTGGGTATTGTGTGCGTTTCTGCTTCACTTGATGTTATTTTTCTATACCAGTCGTGCTCACACATAGACTACGTAGTATTCACACATACATGTACTGTTTATTTCGGTGGTAATGTGCGAAATATAGCAAAGTGTAAACAATTGATATGGGCGGTAAAAATCTAGAACGAAAGTAATAGGAATCTATAAGGATGGGTCACTGCTCTCAATTTTGCTGACACTGTTGATTGCGGTTCATTACCCTGTTCGATAGCGTTTCCAATAAATGATGTGGGTAATCGTGTTGATTTCAACTTAACAGACGGTAACTCAACCTCTGTGACGACCATAATCACCAGTGGTCGGGGAATCCGAGCACTATTCACATAGACTTGTGATTGAGCGTTTGAATATGATCATTCGTTTGCGCCTATTGCGAGGTCACAGTTGACGCGCTAGTTTTACAAGCACGACGACCGATACGCAAATTGCGATCTGGAGGAAAATGTACACTGCCGGTGAGCTCTGATAAGAGCGACTCGAGTCTAGTGCTTCCTGTTATCTCGACGCCCTGTCGTAACTCTTCGGCCGAGGTGTCAGTGGCCGGCTTTGCTCCTGTGTCACATATCGTCTGCATATCGGCGGTACATGTGAATACTTTGAATAGTCGGCTGGAGTTGGGATTCGAATTTGCCCATGCATACGTCTGCCAGTAATTGACCTAAAGGGGATCCCATTGCTACTCCATCCGATTGTCGATACAGGTCACCGTTGAACAAAAACTGAACATTGAGGGTGCACATCAAAAGTAGTTCTTTTAGGTCTGACTTTTGCAATCTGAACATGCTTTCGGTTTGTTCAATCTGATCACACAAATAGTTAATCGTTTCCACCAACGGAACACTCGTGAATAGCGAGGTGACATCAAGGGAGCCCATGTGCCGGTGTCTAACGTTAATGTTCCTCACAGAGTCCAGAAACTCGAAAGTGTCACGCAGACTATGTGGGCATAATTTCCGTCGTATAGGTTCTAGGATTCCCGCCAACCACTTAGCAGTTGCGTGATACGGTGAATTGCACATATCAAGTATCGGTCTAAATGGACAACCAATTTTAGTTAATCTTGAGGAGTCCATATAAACGTGGGATGATGGGTCCAGTCGGTTTCATTTAGTCAAACTGAGTTTGTGTGATGCCCCCCTGTTGCATTAATCGTTTTAAGGAATTATTAATTTGATTTTCAACAAACCCCGTCTTGTCTTTCTTATGTTCTGTCTTTCTGAATTTGCAATATACCAATTTCACTAGTTTTGTGCCTCTTAAACAGAAACGAAATCTGGCTCAATGCCTGGCAACTAGAGCAAGAAAGATTTGTTCGGATGACACAGTAGAGCAGAAACTGAAAACAATTCAAAACCTATTGAGGGAAAACGGCTATCCGGAGCAATTCATCATTTCAAATACAAAGGCCAAAATCTCGCATGAGGTAATGCCCACAGCTGAAAAGAAAGCCGTGTTTATAAAACCCCCGTTTAAAGGGGATACTGTAGCAGATCAGTTCAACCGATGCATGTACCGATCACTTAAACGTACCTTTCCAGCGGCAACCTTAAGAAGTTGGTTCACAACAATGCCGATGTTAAGACTGAGCCTGAAAGACAAGCTACCAGTCCACGATCAGTCAATGCTCGTGTATTCCTTTTCATGCTGCTGTTGTACTGCAGAATATGTTGGTCGTACGACTAGGCGCTTGTCAAAAAGGATCAATGAACATCATCCAGTTTGGGTCGGAACGGGTTGTCGTAAATCAATTACCAGCGCCATTGTTGCACATCTAGCTGACACCAACCATCGCACAGACATCAGCAAAGCATTCCAGGTTGTCTACAGAGTTGCGAACACTCAACCAAAAACAGTCCGTCAGCGCATTCTGGCGACCACCGAATCGATCGCTATTAGATCACGCAACCCTAACCTGTGCTCTCAAAAGAAATTTGTTCAGTCCTTGCAACTTCCGTGGCCACAGATCAATCACATCTGATCTAACCACACACAAACATTCGACCCTGACCGTGTGACGTAACATCCAGTTAACGTCCAGCCTGGGCCTAACCAATTAGTGTGTGTGTAGTCTAATATTAGACTTTATTGTCACTTGTGAACAGTCATTTCTTGTTTTCTCCGCCTTGTCTTATGACGTCTTGATGAAACCTATGTAATTGTATTGACTTGAGAAAGAATTATCGAAAACAATTGTTCGTCACATCGTTACGTTACCACATTCATTGTTCGGCGACCTTTGCAACGAGGTCAACAGGCAGCTCTTGCGTGTACTTTGAAGACTCTCGCTATCAGTATCTGTTGTCTTGCTGAAACACGGCTTCAGGATTCTATCTCAATGCTACAACTTCAGTTTCCGTCACTCTTTTCATCATGCGCTTACAATGTGCGCTTGTCTGGCAACCATGTGGCTCAAGCCGGTGTTTAAATTGTCCCAGACTCATACGCAGAGAAGGCGCTCCTCCACTGGATACCCTGTCAACAGCCGCCTTTGCGTTGTCAGACTAGAAGGTACGGTTAGAGAATCGGATGTCCATAACAAACGCTGTCTGTTTGTTGTCGTACATGCCCCACAGACTGTAGTCCAGATGCAATTAGAGATGATTTTTACCACCGGCTGACTAACCTTCTGCATACGGTGTGGCGCACGGACATGGTATTACTGGCTGAAGACGTGAATGCTCAAGCAGACAAACGCGGCGCGCACAAGCATGACTTGGTTGACCGTTGCTCTTACTGCACTTGTCGAACAAACACCGGTAAACGTTTTTTGCGGCTCTGTGCTGATAGCTGCTCGTTTCTAGCACGTACTAATTTTTGACATTCTAGGCGTCAGTGCGCCACCTGGCAACCTGCATCATGCAGTTAATCGTGGACACAGACTAACCACATAAGCGTCAGCCATCGTTGGCGCGACTGTTTCCAAGATTGCAAGTCAACCTGGAGCACCTGCGTGGATTCCAACCATGCACCGGTGTGTGCCAAGTTCGTTCTGCACTTCGATGGGAGGCCGCTTCGTCGTCAATCACAAATTGACGTATCTAAACTAGCGGAAGCACAAGCAGCTTACGCTTACCAGTCTACACTTGCCTCTAGTCTAGGTCTGCACTCACCAGACGATATTGAACCACACTGGAGACATATACGGCATGCAATGCAGAAGTGCAGTACAGTTTCGCGTGGTATTACCGCTCGTTCACCTGCCACTTGCTGGGTCTTTGTGCGATCACCGGAACTTCTTGACGCTCACCGGAATATTCTATCCGGCGGCGAATATAACTCTGTCCGTTATGTTATTTGTTTGGAACTCCGGATGCAACTACAAGAGATTCGCAAGGTCTGGTGGACACAACGCGCTATCCAGATGGAGCAAGCCGCTACTACTTGATTTCAAGTTCCGAAAACGTCACAAGGCAGCCAGCCCAAATGAACTCCCCCTTGTCCATTTTGTAAATAGAGGTCCACTTTAGTGTTTGATGCAACTTCCAAAAATATCTGGGAGTGAAAACAACATCCCAAAGTACACGGTGTAATACAAGACATAGTATCCTTGACACTCGTCAATCAGCAGTGTCTTGCAGTCGGTATGGCCAAGACCCATCAGTTCGCGATCAGAATTAGGATCAAACCATAAAAATAGATCGACGATAATACGTTCAGATACATGTTGAATGCATCTTTGTGTTTAGGGTCAAACCGATCGCCCCATTGTTGACTCCTTTGCTCCAATGGGTAGCTTGCAAAGTAATGAGCTCTAACAAGGCGAAAGTGAAAGTCTCACAAGTCGTTTCACTCTCACTTATTTATATGCCACGTATAGACACGATATTGATTGTTTGAGTTTTGATGTAGAACTTTACTAACTAGATCTGTTCCTTTTTCTCTGTTACACTCAAACTAAAGCTTTTTCTGATGGTTATCATAACAACTGTGTCACAACGAACTACTGAGTTATGACTTGTGATGGCGTTTTGTTGGAATCTTTTACTAGGAAGCGGGATCTATGAGGAATCTAGGTTTTTCATGGTTTTCAGTGTCCGGAGGACGTTTGTTTGTCATTCAGACAGTAGGTTGTCAAGAAGCTGATGTGTTCCATTCGGGGCTGGTTTAATCCTTTTATCCAGAGGTGACATGCATCCTCATACCTTTACGAAGAAAGAGGCTCATTTGTTAGGTGTGATTCAATTGCAGCACGGTACTATTGCTCCTTCTTACTTATCCGCCACCAAGCCAATTTATGCAGGTAACTTTGACTTAAAGTTTCCTTCTTGATCTGCAACTTGGTGGATATGACCTATGGTGTTTAGCCTGCTATCGAAAGTACTCTAGAGGCCAAATCTAACCTAAGCTTCCGGTGTACAAACAACACGATATTCGCTGCCATCCGAGAGAGATGGTGATAGATCTGTACCAGTAACTTGAGTGTTTCCGGTGTGTAGTTGAATTATCTGTGAAATAAGTATGCCTATTGACACAGGGCGTGGAGGCGGCAAGAAAGCCGTCTTGCTGATGATATCTTATTTTTGCATGCAGCTTGGTCATTTGTTCACTTGATTTAGGCTTCTTGATGTTGAGTACTCCGGTGTAGACATAGGGGTTTCTATTTCTTAGACACTATTCCTTCCCTTTCTTTCGCTTCCTAGTGAGGGCTTGCTTTTTCTCTACCTGGTTGTATGACAATTAAGCGACAGTGTGAATTACCAGTACTTATGATTGTTACTCACCAAGCTTGGTTGCTAATTGACAATACATAGTGTCATCTGTTCACAATTTTCCAACTTTGGTGACCCGGTCCCACTCAACTGTGCCAATCCAAGAATGTGTCAGGAATGCAAATGTTGTACCCGTGTGTACGTAATACCTAACTTCTACAAAGTACACATAGGGTCAACAATATTTTCTTGTCCAGTATTAATTCCAAAGTTCTTGAAGCGAAATCTTTGTCATGTCATCGCGAACTGAACACTGAGCCTAGACAGCCACTTTTCGTAGTCCTATCATCATGTCAAATTCAACGTGCATTAATTGCACGACTCAGCATACACGTTCCAAAGTGTACGACCAGTCGCAGAACCACTCAGCTATTAACCATATTTTACACCGGAGCTGAGTCATGAAAGTGGGCAACCCAGGAGCTAGCATTTATACGTCGTGCTTGCAAACTGACCATCTTGATAGAGATGTGGAGTTTTCCAGACGACGAAGCCCAAAAGTACTAAAGGCAGACAAGAAGACATACGATCTTGGGTTAACTGGTTTGAATAGCATCGAGTTCACACACGGGCTCTTCGACCTGGACACTTGAGAATTACAACTATCAGAGAGAACTGGCAGTTTCTAAGAGCCCCAATGGTAAATTTATCTACCTCCAGACCGTGGTGGCTCAATCTATGGCAGTTTTGCGCCGCTGTTCGCTCACCTCAACAAATTTCGGATAATATGT
>LUCH01008690.1:8923-20306 GCA_013368495.1 Paragonimus heterotremus | reverse complement strand
TGTTTGCTATGTCTGTGTTGTTGCGTTTGGTGTAATTCGGAATTGCCTGGCGTAGTTTGTTCATTCGGAATATTTCGGTCGCTCTTGTGTTTTCCGCCCATTAATTCTGTTGTTGGAAACAGGCCGTTGGCAAAATCTCTCAGACCCAATGGTGACAAACAGGGCTGAGCATTTTGTAGTTGTGAACTATGTTATTTTGACACCCTGCCAGTCAATCATCAAATTGATGATTAGGGGATTTATGTTTTCTCTCCAAATCCACCCCCTTTCTCTAAAACACGATTTACCCATCTGGCGTTTGCGGATATGTTTTACCTAGTCGTGATGTGGTCTTCAGTAGGTTGTATGAGTTCGACCATTATTTTGCTATGCTCATTGTTGATTTACCAGCCCTTACCACTACCTATGGTAACTTTCCTTCGGTATTCTGATTTGAGAATTTTCATTGATCGCTATGCACCATACGAATATTCGGCAATTTTCACCTTGACCTAAATGTCTTCGGGGCGCGACACAGTTGCTTCCTGCACCCATCTTTTGGTTTGTCTTGAGAGCAATTGACAGGTGTGTGACGTTATTCCCGGGAGCACGATTTTCCGTTTTACCTATCACGAAGGGGATAATCCGATTTCTGCCAAACACATTACCATACCGTGGACGAACCACCGTATTTTTTCGAAGGGTCTAGATCACTATTGTTACCGCGAAGAATGTGGCTGTTAAAGCCGATACTACAATCAAACAAAAAGTATCTAGGTAGGTCAACCGAATCGAAGTTGAAAAGAACTTGAAGAAGTAAAGTGTAAAATAGCGCACAAAATATCCTGTGTCCCGCAACCAAATCTCAAGGCAACTTGATCGCAGTAAGGTGATTTATTGTTTAGAGGTAGAGGGCGATAAAACATCCCCCAGTCTCCTAAGTGATGTCGTCAAAATATCGTGCAAACGAAATCCGTAAATCAAAGGTTATCCATCACAGGTTTGAGTTAGGCACACAGGGTCTGCTGATCTATGGTTAAAACACCTAACTCAAATTGACATCCCAAGGTATTGTTGTTTAATCATAAAGCTCATATTTTTACACGCGTCATGGTTTTCCATGTGCTCCATGCTCGTGCCAAGACTCAAACCGCGTTCTTGTTGGTCGCGCCTTCATCTACCAACGACTCGGTCATCCGCACCCTTGAGAATGGCACCTGCCTTCAGTGAACGTAAGAATACGGTGCATAGCTTTCTTGTGGCATATGTCCTTGTACCGCTGTTATTGCCCGTATGGCTTATTGTTTAGTACATCTGGAAGGAAACATATCATCGTGCTGTACCTTGATAAGCACATCAAGAGGGAGGTCGCAACGCAATCAGGAGACTATGTGCTGTATCGTTTGGAAGTTGTAGTACTTCAAAATTGCTCTGCTTCACTTGTTCTTATTCGAATTTGGCCCGACGTTTTATGACGTTCATCAGAGAAAACCCGTTAATCATACCCATTCTTACATCAGCAGCCGCTGCCAGCTTTCTCGCCTAGACACTCTCCTTGTACATCTTTTCTTGAGTGACTTATAATTCTTTTTATTTCTTATTCCGCGAACAGTAGTTTTTGCTACGACCCTGCCAGTAACCATTTGCCTAAGTGTGCCCAGTTGCGTTTTATCTCCCCCCGTTACATGGTGTTGATTGGGTATTCATTTCCTCAGGCTGATACTTTCATTGTCCAACCTTTTGGATGTTTCCACATTGGAGGTGGGAGACGTAATTTTCTTTTCTGCCTACTTACTTAGCACTGTGTTGAAACCAGCTCTTACGACGGCATTTTAACTGACCGTTTCAAAGAAAAATGTTCTCCTTCAATCTGAGATTGAGAAAAGCACTTAACGGATCGCCAGTAAACGCGTAACTCAGTGTGAACCTGAAGATTAGCGAACAATTCAACAATCCGTAGTCCGCAAAAACGATAAACATTGTCGGCAACTGGAAAAACGCGGGATTTCTGAAATATATTCAGATGCCCGAATGTTATCCAAATATCATAAATGAGGTCGCCAGTGAGATCGAATCCAGTCAATTCAGATGAGTCAAATGTTGTATCGTTTCCAACTTATCAAACCCAGTTTGACCAGCCTATTTGTTCAACATGGTACGTCAAAGAAGTGTGCAACGCGCATTTATACTGATTGACTGTACAGTCAATAATACGAGTATAAGTTGAGATTCGCCTTCAGCATAGCTCAAAATACATCAGGAACAAAGAGTTCACTTTGACAACTCTTAAATCCTGTAAAAAACTACGTTCAGTTTTTTTCCTAGTGAAATATACCTACATTTGGAACAAACTCCCACACGCAATTAGAGCCAGTTATAATATACATCAACTCAAACGAAGCCTAGAAACTTTCCTGACATTAAAGAATGTCATGTGTACTTTCAAACTCTGCCTGGCTGAAGACGATATCTTTGAAAACGGACCTAATAACATCTAAACATCTGATCTAACCTAATAACATCTGAGGGTGAACCTATACCACATTATGTAACGCCATACACACTTCGTACTGATCAAAGCTATCAACTTCGTCATTTGAGGAATTCCTCAATGTCAAAACTTGTTATTTCTCCATCAGGATGGACCTTGTACACAGCTCTGTCGAAAAATTGCAGCTGCATAACAAAACTATAGCCAACATATGGTAACATTCTGAACATCCCCGTTAGTAGTAACCAAACCATCCTGGTACACTCTTACTCCATAGTTAATGATTACCAGTGGTGTATAGTTATCGACTACTATGCAATAGCTGTGCATGTTAAAACTATTTTTAAACTATATATATATATATAACTCAGCCTGTTTGCCCCATACGATTACATATAAATATGCGCCTCGTCCTATCCTAACAGACCACCTGATAATCTTCCGGTGTTTCTAAACGTCTTTTCCATTCTACATAACGGCCGTACATACTAAATCGACATCGGAATTCGGCTGTAGTCACATACTATGAAAATCTGTGAATCAATCACTTTTCGCGTTATACGATAACAATTGTTTGTTAGAGATATGTATATTTTATTAGCTAACACAAAATTATAAATTCTATATAAAAGATTTTGTCTGAGAATGTCAGATTCCATTATTCGTCATACTTCACATGAACATTTTACGTTTTTCTGTTTATCATGTAATTCTGCTTTTCATTCTTGATTTCACGACAAATTCTAACGTCAGACGACATTCCATAACGTCCGGAAAATCGAAACCCCGTTCTGGTTGGACAATTCGCGAGGTCCGTGAAATTCCGTTGATTTTGGGAAATAACTTAGTCCAGACCAGAAGATCGTCCATTTCTCCGGAAAAATTGGGACCCTCCAATCTTCCTTCATCATCAAAAAAGTTTATACACATTTTTCCGGAACCGTCTACGTCGAATGATTGCGAAATCCTTCGACTGTTCATTTTCTCCATCCTGAAAAATCTTTTTTTCTGGCATGACATTGAACATAAGGCCAACGTTAACCTTGTGAAACGAAAATTGATGCAACTGCTCAGCATTTATTGTCAAACATTGAAGATTTTGATAACTGTCGTTTTGGAGGCAAGTGGGCCGAATGCTTCTTCATAAACCAGAATTCTCCCGTATTATGTCCGTTTTGTGAATTTATTTCCATTATTGGTGTATTGTGCAATTCTCAATTATGTGTACGTTATGGGTTTCATGTTAAAACGTGTGTACTGATCACGCCCATCTGGGCGTGTTTCTCGAAGATGCGTCGAGAAATATACCATTATTATTATTACACTCGTTTCCCCTGATTCTGCCGATCATCGACATATGTAGGCTGCCAGTCATCTTGAGCACACACACCACATTTCCGTGCAGAAGTACTCTTTCAACACGCGGCCAGTTAAAGTTAGAGAAAAGAAGAGGAATGAGGGTCATCCGATCAGCTAACTGTGAATAAAGATTTTCTCCATCAAAACATTTCTTTCTGAATGGATTGAGGGTACCAAAGAGAACGAACAAAGTAGAAGGAAGTGAACACCAGTAAGTCAAGTGACATTTTTTCCACCCAATACAATTACAACGTAGCTTTGTAATAGAAGGTGCAAAACTTATGGACTGGATACCCTGCCGGAGGTTTCCATTTCTGCGTCTAGCTTTCAATGTTCGAATGGTCATCAACTTTGAGAACTTCTACGCTTGTGGTCAAGCCCATTATACGGCCATTCCGTAATCAAAAGCAAACTGTGCAAACAAATAAAAAAGATCCGGCCACCATGCCATCACACTTAACAAACACTGTTATTCAACAAGGCAGAGGAAATGCTATATGAGAGATAAGCAACAAACATCTCCGAAGATTATGACTCAGCGGCGCCTCTGAGTAAACAGGCTTCCCCTGCCTCTGACAAATTCCCTCTGATATCTTCATCTTCATTTCTGTTATTATATCACACACACTTAATTAGCTTATTCAATTATTTCTAGAAGCCACTGGTTTTGTGCATCAAATCTTGCATTGAAGTCACGCTTCGTACGTAGCATTTTTTGGTTTCTTTGTAACAACAGGAGATAAAGCTCAGTTCACTTTTGCCAGAAATCATGGATGGGCAACTGCACTCCATTTTTCAATGCAACTGTTACAAACCAACGTGTGCTGGACTGTGAATGTTTAATTAAGGTAACAAAAGCCCGCCAGAACTGACAGCCCTTGGGGCTGATGGTTCCTTCTCCAACTACATCAGACGCCAGCCGTTCAAACGTCTCTCAAGCTAGACCTGGGGAACTGTCAGTATTTCAGCGTTGAATAAGTTGATCTTTAATAATGAGGTTCACATTGTTTTTGCATTTTCCATATACCGTCCCTCTATCTAGTTTCCAGTGGGATGAAATACCTATTAGCTTCACAGGCCGTTTGCTTCGTTCTTCCCACAAATTAGTTTCTATGTTTGTTTTGAGTTACACGAACTCCGTGGAACTCAGATATGTCAACGGATATTTCTTCTGTCACCTAAAAAAATCACCTTAAAAGATTATGTAGTGAGCAAATCAGTAGAATAAGTTCGGGTTACTATCACGCAAACCATAGGCATGATTGTTCAGGCATTTACGCGAAACGTGTCTTATTATGATTTTTTTGTCCTAAACGACTGAAAGATGATACATTCTCTCAGATTGGATAAACGAACCGTGTACCTGCATTTGACCGACAGAATTGTCACAAGTTACCCTTCCAATGTCGCAGACTATAAGTAACCTCACTCGTGTTCCATTGTGTCTGCTCACAGCACAGCTTTCCTCAACTATGTGGGAGTTTTCTCTGATAGCCGTCAGCACGTGCGGAAGAGCTGTGTGATCTTTCTGTTTATGGAAGTGAGAGACAACCAACTAATTAACATTAGGATTCTCAGCTAGAGACACAGCATACTCAGTGTCAGATGGTAAGTTTGCATATTTTGGCCTACCACCAATCCTCATTACCCCTTTCGTCGTGAGTGGGTTGGGCATACATAAACTACCGGGTCCTCCCGCCATGTGCTTCGACCCTGCCGACGGCAGATGTGAGTACTCCGTAGCGAAGGTTTACGAATTTTACCACATCCAAACAGGCACCACTAAACTCCTCAGCAGTCAGCCTTTCTACCTGCACTTTCATAGATCGTTACCGATCAAATATAATGTCGACTTGGGTTTCATAACGTCACAACCAAGCAACTATTTTCAGTCGCCTTCAACCAGCTAAAGTAACGCACCACCACGCGTCATACTTCATGCTATTAACGAGCCCTTAGGGGGCTTTTATTTGTGGAACTCCAACTTTAATTACGCATCCATTCGGTAAGTGATTACAGAGCCATAAAAACTTGTGTGAATTTCAACGCGCTATAATTATGTATGGCCGGGTGTCATGAGGAATTTTAGTGTCCAATATTTCATGATGCGGCTCATCGTTTATCTAGACTTTGAAGTCTTTGAACAGTTACTATTAAGTGGATCATATCATTATTCTGTGTATGGGTGGGAAATGTGCTCCGGCCGGAACTAAAATCATAGCAAGAAGCCTCAAATTGCCGTTCAACCAGGTAATTTTTTTCAGCAAAGGTCTCATCTTTTACCTCACCTCTATGTTGAACGGAGAGTTAAAAGCGATTTCTTCAACATATTAGTACAACTTTAATGGTCGGTCGTGCTCAGGGTGATCTCGCCTCAGTGGAGAAAATGGCAAATGCAAGTCGCTTCTGGGACTACGCACACGAGCCATTGGACTATTAGACCTCGAAGTACGCAGCTGAAAATCCGCCTCGAGATCTCATTGTTATCAGTTCATCAGCACAACTCGAATTCACCGACATATTTGAATGGGGTGAGACATTCATCGGCGCGGAAGCTACGTTTCAAAGGTATAATTACGAATCGCTGGTCGCTGTATCAAAAGCTCCCTACTGATACCTTTCTTGCAGGGTTTGTACAAGTAGGCAAAGTAATTGTTCAACAGAGACGAGCCACTGACTGAAGCTCTTTGTTTTTTATGATCCTGGAGCTATTACAGAATTTGAGAGGAACCCGCATGAAGCAATGAGATTGTGACTTAAAAGATCATCTCATCGATGCCCACTGCCTACATACGGTGGCTTGGAGAAACGCAACAGCACTATTGTCATGTTGGTCACGGTATTTGATCCTCGTAACGATTGTTCATTGAGGGAAGCTTCTTCAGTTTTAACTGCACAACCAAAAACAACATGAACCATATCCAGCTCCATCGGATTAATTACTGAATAATTGGACGACGTGGTTCAAGATCACTGGTGACTTATTGGCTATCTGCCTCCGCCGCATAGCACCTCGATAGTTGGGCATCAAAAGCACCGCTGTGCTCGAAAATTGGTCTCGATTCAGATGGAAACTCTGCTGTAGACATCACCGGTTATTCCGTTCCACTTCGCTGTATTCATTCCCTCGTGATGTTGGAATATGGAACTCAGACTCCTTCAGTTTATCCAAACAAGTACGCTTCCAGTTACCAAAAGCTAAAAGAACAATAGGCTGCACTAAAAATACATTCGGTTTACCAGATTCGAAGCTGGCTGTTTGCAAAATGTGTGCTCGACCCAAACTTGAGTATCGCGCTCTCATTTACATGCCACCTACGCAAATCTGATAGGCTTGTTTTAGAAAATCTCCGACGATCATTTGCCATTAGCTTGCTAGAATGTTCATTCTCACTCACCTATAATGAACTGTGTCAAACACTTGGTATTGATCCACTATGATTACAAAGACTGAAGCTGACTCTTACACTTTTGTATAAGCTGATACACTCGGACGCCATCAGTACAGCGTTCGACGTTCATTCCCAACGCAGCTCTCCATATGGTCTAAGAAATAAGGGTTCCACTTTGTCAGCCATGTCAGCTCGGAAAAGGATACGAGCCAACTTCATTATTGTAAACTATTCCTATATTTGGAATAGACTCCCAAACCAAATTAGAGCCAGCAACAACGTTCGGTGTTTTTAAAAGAGCTTGGACAGATTGCTTACATCACAAAATATAAGGTCCATCTTTAAACTATCTGTATCTTCTAATGACCTGTATGAATGTGGTCAGGAGAACATTTGGCCGTCAGCAGCGTGCAACGTATGTACCCGTTTCTAATATCAGGCTCCCATTTGAAACAGCTTGCTTGAAACTGTTCACCGCGTATCCACCGTTCATTCGCACTCCATCTAGCACTTGATTCATTACGTACTCACGAAACCGCATTGTTGTGTTCATCTGCATCACTGTACACGCGTTGCTCAGAATGTTGGACAGCATAGAAATGAAGCTTATAGTTAATTTAGTAGAAGAAACTTATGTAGAGTAATACCTAGAACAAAACAGAAAGAGGAAAAAACTATCTCACACGCTTTTCTCATGTATTATATATATACCCACTCGTAATAACCTCTTCACCCTCGTAAGCCTCCAGGCTGTATTAAATAGTAGCTGGTATTGACTGTTCACTTGACCGCCGCACAAAAACACTCTACATGAAACTGCGGAAAGTAACACTCCCCCGTTTACCCTAAATAATCTGATTAAAACTCCAATCCACATCATGCGCTGTCTCTCCTGCCTCAAACCCTCCTCGTTAACCGGTAGTAACTGTCGTGTGCTATGAAGTACAGATTCTAACTTAAACACTGTCTTCAAAAAACAAACTCACGTAAAAATGTCATAATAAATTCATTGAAACCTCAATCCATATCGTGTGCTGCCCTCCTGCCCCAATCCTCCTCGTTAACCAATAGCAAACATTGTGTGCTAGGAAATATACATTCTAGCTTGATTGTTGACCCTATAAAACAAACTGGCGTCAAAAGTTCGTACGGAGTTTTGATTATCGCATGATAATCATCCTAGAAGTAGCTGCTAGTTGCCAAATTAGCGCAGAACACTGTAATAATTATATGCCAATATCATATACTTTATTGAAAAGGGAACAAATATTATAATCGCGTGAAATTTTTGTCAAGAAAATATGACGTGCACATTGTTCTTCGTATTACATGTGATCACCTCACATTTCCTCATTTAGCATATGAGATTGCGTTCTTTTTCTTACTCCCTCTTTCATCCGTCATGCGTGGAAATTTTTCGCGACGATTGGAAGCTTGAAACTTCGTATCGACAAGGCGATTTGCGAGAATTTCAACTTTCTGACGGTCTCCAATAATCGAGGAAATCATGCGCCGGAGTATGCTCAATTCTTCGACAGATTTTGGAACTTCCTATTCTCCCTCACCCAAACTAAATTGTTTCAACATTTTTCCGACCGAAGTCACGTCAAATAACGGCGAAATTGATCGAAGGTGCATTTGCATGTGTAACATGTAAGCCGGCTGTTTACACATTGATTGTCCGTTACACCTACGGACCAACTCTGGAGTAATGTGGGGACGCCGGAAAACAACGTCCATCCAAATTAAGGGTTCCAACAACAGTCCTGAAAATGGAAACAACAGGAAACAAGCATGAGCCAGAGGCCCAGTAAGCCATGTACACGACTTACACAGACGAAACCTAAGACGGCGTTGACAACACGACAACACGCGCTGCTACACAATTTCATTTCAACCTGTGCGCGCTTGCTGGTTTCGACTGCACGTTACAACACGTATCTTCCGGTGTGATCTTGAAATATTTGAAATGTCATCTTTACCTAACCTTGTAAAAGGTAAATTGCTGCAACACCCCATCTCTTGGACTGAATGTGTTGAACAGGCATGAGGATTGGTGGACGTGCCGATTATGGTGGTTGTATGGCGCGTTACCTTTGATCGTTGACATGGGATACAAGTCTTCTGTATTGATACTGGGCAATACGAAACGATCGCATGTTAGTTTCGTAGTGGTGCGTATGCTAGGATGTGACAAGTTATGAAGGGCGTTAAAAACTGTTCGACGAAGGGGTAGTGGTACGAATGGTCTGGAAAATTTTTGAGAGATATCACAAACAACAGTACCTGGGGAATTGTGAAGAGGGAGTGTTTGTAACTTCAGCACAGCAGATGATCGCGAATTTTCCGGTATTCAGAGTCATCTTTTTGTGTCTCAGCCATTTTAACGAGATCGGTCGCAGCTGCCGAGTGAATGGGGTCAATACCGGGTCTGGATAATGTGTCTGCTACGATATTGAGCGAACCAGATATGAAACGAATGTCAGTCGAAGACTGAGAAATGTAATCTAGTTGACGAATTTCTTTGGGAGGGGATGTCGCAGAATTAGTAGATATTGCTTTCACTAACGTTTTATGATCCGTATAAACACAGGTTTGTGCCTCCTACTAAGTGTTGAAAATGCCTGATGGCAAGAAAAATAGCTAGCAAATTTCTACCAAACGTACTACAGCCTGTCTCATCCGGTTGTAGTTTCCGGGATAAAAATGCGAGCGGTTGAGATACTTCGTCCACAATTTGATGTAGCACGGCTCAAACGGCAGAACTTGAGGCATCTGTGGATATGAACAAGATTGGGTTGGGTTGGATGTGGTTCTGAACAGGAACATTAGCAAGGGTGCGTTTGATTTTCTCAAAGGCTTTAACTGATTGTTCCTCTAGCACCAATTTGTTATCCTTCGAGCAAAAAGGCTAGTTAAGTGTAACATGGTGGCCGCACAGCCAGAATCTACCATTCCCAAAAACCGGCGAAGTTGCTCCATGGAAGTTGGAGGTGGAAAGTCAAGCGATGGAATGATATCATGAGAGTCAAGAGTGTGACCTAAAATGTTATGCTTGACTGTCCAAAGGAACATTCGGCAGGGTTTAAGACGATACCATGGTCTTGTAATCGTTCAAAAATCAACCGAAGATGATTCAGATGTTCTTCCTTATTGGCACTTGCAACTACTATGTCATCGAGGTAAGCAAAAACAAAATCAAAATTGTTAAGTACTCGATGAATAAACCGCTGGAATGTTTGAGCTGCGTTTCATAACCCAAATGGTATGCGAATGAATTCGAAAAGACCTAACGGAGTTGTGATTGCAGTCTTTTTAATGTCGTCTGGTCCGACGAAAATGTGATGGTAGGCGCGAACGATAGCTAAATGAGAAAAACTTGTTTATCGTGGAGGGTCGCGGTGACATCATGAAAGTGAGGCAGTGGAGATCAGTCCGACACTATCACATTATTCAACGCCCGATAGTCACCACACGGTCGCCAATAATCGTCGTTCTTAGGTACCATGTGCAATGGTGATGCGTACACCCCCTTTGACGGTCGAATGATCCCGAGTTGCAGCATATGCTGAAATTCGTCCCTTGCCTGTTGCACCTTTTGAGCATCGAGACGTCTGGGCGGGCACATACAGGCGGGCCATTCATCAAAATGTGGTGAGTGACGTTGTGTTTAAGTTCCATGTCGCAGAAATTCGGCTGCGTATGGTGTGGAAACTGGTTTAGTAGTTGCTTGTACTAATCTTGTTGACTTCGTGGTAAATGAACTGGGTTGATCACTGGACCAGAGGCGTGAAAACCATTCATTACCTGGTTGGTAGCAGCATCAATCAATCGGTGGTTCTTCAGGTCCAGCTGGAGACTGAAATGTAAGTGGAAGTCAGCACCAATGATAGTTCTAGGGACGTCAGCTATTGTGAATATCCACGGAAATTAGGGTCAAAGTCCGATGTTTGGCGTTAAGACTCGTGTTCATATGTGTTGATTACCGTATTATTGGCGGCAGTCAGGACAAGTTTCTTGTTCACTTGTGTGTTCTCACGTAGAGTAGGTGGTTTGACGTTTATCTCTGCTCCGGAGTCTATCAAAAACATTTGATTGGCGTTGCGGTCAATGATGAATACAGGGTGACAACGTGATGCAGTGCCAGATGCAGTCGTTGTCA
>LUCH01008689.1:3735-19088 GCA_013368495.1 Paragonimus heterotremus | reverse complement strand
ACCTGGAAGGACCGGAGTCCTAGTCAGCATAGCCCGCCGGATCGAAATCGTACACAAGCCCGACCACCTCGACAAGGTAGCAGTATAGGTCGGGATTTACACATTATACGTAGGCTATTAAGAAAGTATGCACGACGTGTACCATCCGACTGTTTGTTCGCATGCCATATTACTGTGTGGCGCTAATCGAACAATTACAAACGACTGACTTGTTCGCTCGTCAATGAACAGTCCCTAACGGCTCAGGCCATCATTCCCTGTCGGTGTCGTTTATAGTGCTATACGAGATCAGTTGTACAATGCGCGTAATAAGCATCCGATCTCCACTTCCAACGACCTTAGTGTATGTGTGAATACTGATACTGTGTTGTCCACTGAAGTATGTATGGGAGATGGATTTCGTGCAACATACTTTAGGTTGGTAGTCACAGGTCACTGACATGGTGGTCGCTTGGAACCTTGTGACATGGTTTCTCATACTATATAAGTCGGCCCGAACGAAACTGTAGATCAACAGCTTCTCTGGAGGATGCAAAGTAAGGTGACAGAGAAAGTCAACTTTCAAAATCGAACGACTAATCCCAAACCAATCGGCGTAATGACTTTCGTTAGTAGTTAAGGGATCCAAAAAGCAGACCTGTCCTGAACGATGCCTCTAGAGTTCTCACATAATGTGACCAGATATACCGAAGCACCGGTGATGATAGACAAGTCAAGACTATTTTTATCTCGTTGAGGACGATACGTCCAAGATGCTTCCGAGGCGCTAATTTAATCCAGGTGATGGGTGAACGGAAATAAATTCCTGAGGGTGAGTCGGAAAAGACTCATCGTTGAAAAGTGAGCGACAGATAACTGCCAGGGTGAACCATAGTCAAGAAGTTGAGTTTTCAGTCGTACTGTTGTCGTATTGTTGCTGCGTAAAATGGCAGACGTAACGTAGGACTAACGCAGATATCTATGATATCCATGCGTCCCAAGTTGCAGTCAGCAAAACACACAAAATAAGCCTCTGCAATGCTGGATTCTCTGGAAAGCATGCCTCACACAGCAGCATTCCCCTTTGATCGGAAGACATGAGTGCGCCACGGAGACCGCTCGAAGTTGTCTTGAGGGCTAAATCAGTTGCATCGTATGTTTCTGTAGCGGCCGCCAAAAGCACGTTGGGAGGTACTGGGTATAATGAGGGATTAGGCTTCAGAGGACCGTGAATGCCTGAAGGTAGTCTTGAAGGAGCTGCACGATGGGGGAGACAAAAGGGAATGTGACGTGTTCATCTGAGATTTTCAGGTCAAGCAGAGAAGGCCTCAGGTCCGCTGGAAACTTCTCGTATTTCCCTTAAACAAAGGGGAGTAATGAACGTCCCACCAACACCTTCCGCCTCTTCTTCCAGAGACAGCGGAGTAATCTCAGTCCCGATGAGAGTGGTATACTCAAACGTCCGGGCCTCTTAACCGGGATGAATGAAGTGAAGGGATGGGTTCGAACCCACAAACCCGTAGTCCAGACTCTTGTAGAGTTGGATGTCTGCTGAAGTCTCCCTTTTAGGATACACCCTCTTTCGTTCGGACCATTCCAGTGGTGGTGACGACAAACAACGTACGTAATGCTTCCTATGTGCGAGAATATCCCGGTTACTCTAGTGTTAGCCAGAACTGATTCTGATGGTACTTATGAAAGACTGAGGTACAAGGTAAAGATAGCACAGAAGAGTTCCACCACGTTACGTGTTATATACCGCTCTGCAGGAGTTTTTCCAATGCAACTGTTGGAGGATTTGAAGATGTTTGGATCCAACAACCACCGCTGAATCATGGAGGACTCCACCACGCAAGCTCGCACTAGTGGTTCGGACCGTTTTTCGGAGTGTGCTTCGACTGAGAGTTGACAAGCTGCGTTTATGTCAACATGAGACGGCTTTCAAGCGGTTGCAAGCTGGATGCCACTCCAAGTTGAATTTGATGTTCTCATTTCTAGAACCCGATATCAATCGTGTAGATACTGTCGCCAGTAGAGAGGAATGACCATGCTCAATTGAATATGGTGAGTAAGAGGTGAATCGTGGACAACATTCAATCGGATCCGACGGAATACTTGGAGAATTCCACTCGAAAAAATGAGACAGACCGCGTGCACTTTCGAGTGGGACAGTAGCACGACCACGGTTCACGGTCACTGGCGCAAGGTAGGGTATAGCCTCCTGGCTCTTGTGAAACTGTCTGCATCGATGTCTCGCAGTCGTCCCCAGACAAAGGGATCTCCTTGATTTGATATCGAATTTCGCGTCATACTCGGGTGTAGAAACAGGCAGTAAATGAGCCACCGGGCTATGAGAGACAACGAAATGAATGTAACACCATAAAGCTGAAAAGGCGTCAAAACTATGACGAAAGGCTGGCCGTGGAATGGACTGTAGCATCAAAAATGCTCTGGACGTATACTGGATGACACCCCAGAACCAAGGTAGAAATTCCGGCACTGATGGACTAGCAAGAAATACACTTATTGAGGACTCCGACAAAAATCAGTAAGTGGCTCCGCAATACGGTTCGGTCAATTTCCAGGACAATACGCACACTGATTTGCCCGATGGTGTTGCACCAGGTCTTGCCGAAACACTGTTTACTGGTGAAAAAGTGAGACGCGAGCTGGGGTTGATCAATTCCAACAAATCTCCCGGACCAGACAACATTCACACTTTTTCGGTAGGTGAACTCGGAGCTGAACTATCTACATCCCTGACGGACTTACTTCAGCAGTCTCTGATAGAAGAAACAGTGTCAGAAGAATGGAAACAAGCAACGATAGTGCCAGTGTACATGGGAGGAAAACAGTCGGAGGCTGTCAACTATCGACCAGTAAGCTTAAATCGTGTGTTTGATAAATGAAGCATCTGGTGGATCGTCGTCTACGGGAGCACTTGGTCCGTCCCATTCTCCTCAGTGAGATACAACACGGGTTTCGAAAGGGGCGATCATGCATGACAAACCTCCTGGTTGCTACGGTGTGGTAGGCGGAAACGAGGGCTGATGGCAAGACAGTGGACGTTGATTCTGGATTTCAGCAAAGCTTTTGGCAAGATTCCACATAATCATTTGCTGGCCAGGTGAGAGAACGTCACCACGTATAATGGATCACAATTCTCTTATGATAGCTCATTTGATGTCAGGGTCAACCAACACTTATCTGAATGGCTACCTGCTCCAAGCGACGTGCCACAAGAGTCAGTGTTCGGACCCTCGTTGCCTTTGGTCTTCATCAATGATCTATTGGACAAGTCGCAGTCACCTGCCCTCCTCTTCGTTGGCATGCAGGTATATAGAACCATTTCTTCAGACGAAGACAATGAAATACTGCAACATGATGTCGAGACGAACAGATCTGTGAGGCATGTCTCCAAACCCACAGAAATGCCTCTTCATACACCTGGGAGATATCAGTGATGTCAGAGCATACCATGTCGGAGGGTAGTTGTTGGTACAATGTAGCAGTGGACGAGACCTCGGAGTAGTAGTGTCCGACAACTATAAAACGTAGGTTCACTCTGAGCAGACCCGCGTTAAACCTAAAAGTGCTTCAACAATCAGTCAATGATTTGTTAAGTGTTCTGAGAGGTCTTTCCTTTACCCTTCTCGTCTCACGGTCATCCGAGACTGAAATGCGGCAAAACAGAAGTGTTCGTCTGTACACAAGGAGAGATGTTTCAAAATAAAAGAGTACAGAGGGCAGCCACGCTTATGGCTGTTGGGGTAAGGAGCCTTTTCCATAACCAGGGACTAGGACACCCGAACATGTATCCTCAGAGGTCGTTACAAGAGTTATCGGCGACTTCGGGGTGATCTTATTGTGATACACAGAATTTTACGAGGTGATATTGAGGAACACAGAGTACATTTCCCTCTCTGAAATGACAGCAAATTCCGGGGTAATTCTGTTACAATTCTCAAGCAGCAACTTTTTTTTGCAGTTCGTATATTTCGACGAGCCATTGGTAGCTGGGAAGCGCTAACAGCGCACGTGCTGGCATCCAATAACGTGAACTTCAAGTGGCAACTAGATACGTGCACGATACTGCGCTGGAAGAACGATTATATACAACACCCAGCTTATTCCGGCATCGAAATGCTCAGTAAAGAGTCAGCGACCCCAGCTTTCTATCAATGAACGATCAGTAATGAACACGACCCTACACTTATGGGTATGGGTTCTTCATGTGAAGCAACTGTAGGGTCAGATGTTAGCTACAGTCAAACAGCCGGAGAGTATGCGGGTGCAGCAAAACACATGGTGTGTGAGGTCACGTATACGTCAACGGGCATAAAAATCGAGTATGTGGCTTGAAACGGTCTCATAAGTCACTTACATCCGTCAAATCATGCATTACAACTCGTTATATCCGGATAGGTTTAAAACTCGACCTTATATTTTTTCGAAACCACCAAATGTTTTTCAGTAATCTTGTTCTTATTTCGTATTATGAAAGAACTTCGTGTATGTCACTGCCCACAGAACGTGTGAAATAGTAGTTCACTTTAAACGTCCCAAACAATACCGGATTAAACGCGTTGAGCACGCATACTCTTTTGTGGGCCGGGTGATTTAAGCCTACGCCTTCGAGTTGTTCATTGATAGAAGGCAAGAGTCCTCGACTGGACGTCTCGACACCGGAGTAAGCAGGTGTTGATTATCCTCCTTCTTCCAGCGCGCCATCATATGTACATCTAGGAACCGTTCAAAGACCACATCATTGGATACCAGCACCATCTCCGCTGGTAGCGCATTCCAACTATTGACGGTCCGCCGTGACAGTCGAAATACGACATGAAGTCGTCCCGATCGTTGTTTGAGAATCGTGAGTGACTGACCCCGGAATCTGTGTTCGTTTCGGAAGGGAAGTCTGCTCTGAGCTCCTCACCCACGTCACCTTGCAAAATGCAGCGTATCACAATAAGGCCGCAGAGGAGCCGCCTGTAACTCTGAGGGTACACGTCCAGATACGCTAGCCACCGGTCATAGGAGAGAACCCTCATCCCAACAACCGTGCGTGTGGCTGCCCTCTGTATTCTTCCAAGTTGAGATACCTCACTTTGTGTGGAGGGGAACACTGCGGCGTGGCCGTACTCTAATCTCAGACGAACATGAGATGAGAAGAGTAAGCAAAAGACCTGCTTGAACACTTTATCAGTGAATCGACGGATAGCACCAAACACTCTTCTAGCTTTAACACAAGCTTGTGTTGTGTGAGCCTGCGTTTTGAAGATGTCAGACACCAACACCCCGAGGTCACGTTCTGTATTACACTGTGTTAACAGGTGACCACCAACATGATATGCCTTGACATCCCTGATATCTCTCAGGTGCATTGAACTGTCCATGTTGAAATCGTATCTAAGTCCTATCGCGATATATCGCTATCCTTGTCTGAAGAGACTGTCCTCCACACTTTCATGTAATCTGCGAAGACGAGGGTAGGCGACTGCAACTGGTCCAATAGATTATTGACAAAGACCAGAAACAGCAAGGGTCCGAGCACTAACCCTTGCGGTACACCACTTGGGGCAGGCAGCCATTCAGACAATTGCTGACTGACCTTTACAGCGAATGAACCACTACGGGGGAAGTCTGTTATCCAATTTGTTACAGGCATGCTGTCAACGTACGCCAACAGCTTGGTGGGCAAATGATGAGTTGGCCGTGATCATGCTGCGTGCACTGCTGCCGAAAGTAGAAAAAACTGAATGGCGTACTACATATATAATAAACAACAGAGAATAAGCAGCCAAGCGTAATCGAAAGAGTGGGCAAACACGGACAATTTTATAGTTCCGTGATAACCTCAAATCCGGAAAGCAATCGTCGGAAATGGCAACAAAAACAGACACCAAAGCGGGGCGAATTGCAGAAACTGAGAAGGTTGCTCCAAAAACTACACCAGTGTCCTATATTATCATTAGAAACAGGAATCACTCCCGATAAAACTCATCAGCTCGGACGCATTGAAATAGCGCCAAGCTTGTTTTAAACGACTATCACTACCTTCATTGGGCTACGAAACCGATTTGGTCAAGTAATCAACTTAACAAAAAAGGGCAGGCGGCAAATGTTTCATGTGAATGATCTGGGACAAAACAATGCGCACAAATTGAACTCTAGTGGCCGCGTGCGGTTCGAAATTAGGTTCCGTAACGGCAACCATGTCAATCAAACTACACGCTTAACAACCTTCGCTTTCCTCCCTCCCTCTTCCAGGTCTCGCGGTGGCCACGTACCTGGCGCATGAAGCACTAGTGGAAAAGATCGATGAATTAGTATAAGGCGTTTGTTTTGCTGACTTGTACACCTCTCATCACGTTATAGTGCCCCTGCTTTGCATATGCTGCCGAATGGACCCATCCTACGAAGTTTTGTGCTCAATTATTTTTAACCTACCAGTTCCGTGACTAACTTCCGTACTATCTGTTTAGCACGTGGACCTTCCGTCTCCTGGACGGTGAATTACTATTGCTCACATGAGTCCTCTAACTGCAGAATGTTACAAAATTGGCAACTATGCCACAGACTTCAGAACCAGAAGAAGTCAGAAGACTTCAAAGGATTATCCTTCCTCAGGGAATTGTTCACTACATTTGTCGATTCATTGTCCTCCGTCATCGAAGCAGTGCACGTGAAAACCCTGGCGACACCCACACCCCGTGTGCCCGATAAGTTTCGCGTCGGTGACAACTTCCGCCGCAGAGGTTTTCGGACGGGGGAATGCGTTTTCTCCTTTACGCAGTCTGACAGAGCTGAGACAGTACTGGACATCGCGGTATGCGGAAACATTATACGAGGTGACCTCATTGAAGGGACTTTCGACGACTACAAGGGTGTTTTACAGTTGATCCACACCGACTGGACGTCCACCGCTGGTTCCACAGACACAATCAACGCACCGGGTAGAGACCAGCAGCGTTTGCCTGGAACTGCGGCGTCCATCTACCGAGAATTTTACGGAAAACACCTTAGAGGTCAGAGGGCAACGCATATCCCAACAAGCTCCGGACGGTGCCACAGATGCGATCACAAGTTAGGCTTTTTCACTTTGACTGCCACGTTCAGTCAGGAGGTTTTGGACCAGGCGAGCACCTTTGAACAAGCCAGTGTGGTTCTCGAAAGGGACTAACAGTATCGAACGAAAGAAATCACATCGATACAATACAGGCTACAACAACAAACCCACAACCTCTAAATCGCCAGGAACGTTACGGACCACAGCGGGAAAAGCGGCTAACCTATGTGTAGTGACCGACGATCGTGTGGCTTCTCTAAGGATCCCGGTTACAACCATGTTTTTCTGCTTGTCTGTTCTGTACGCATGATTATGTGTACGCCTGCAATAGGAGGTCTGATACGAACCCAGTGCCACTTCCTTCAGTCGTGCAACTGATTGCACGCAGTGAATGCTTGCCGCTTTCTCAACGACTCATCTATTGTTCCATTATTCAAGGTCGTTTAACCTGAACTTATTCGAGCGTTGTTTAACGCACTCGAAGGTTCCGCACACCTTTGGTTTGGCGCGCTCTTGAGCGCCGCCGAGTGGGCTGTATCCCATCTCGCACTCCTCTTCATTTTCTTCTTGGTTGCTGCAGTTGGTCCCAGACTAGGCTAGAGTTAACTACTTATCATATTTCCAAATACATGCTGGAAACATACAGTTTGTTTCCAAACCTCACCGTGCTCTCTAGTTCGATGTCTGTTGGGACTACGTTACGATTGCTCTTCAGGAAAGGCGTATTAAATTGTTAGTGGACGAGCGTCTAGTGCATACCCACTTGTCCACTACACCTACCAAATTCCACACTGTTATTACTGCTCAGTCTATAGAAGGTCGAGCCTACCGGCGTGATTATAACCGCGTTGAGTCCGCTAATCGTGCTACGTCTAGGCTGATATGTCCGACTCTCTCACTGAATAAGTCATGTGCTCCCATCCACTATTTCTGGGTTGTTGTGGTTTGCACCTCCCGATTTGCTCATTAATGCTCGTCGTAGACTGTGTGTTTCTGAGCTGTCGTGTTCGGGAAGATTATTTCTTCGGGAAAAACCGTTTTAATAGCTTGGTACCTGGTGCAGAAATTGAAATCGTCGAAATCTGCATCATGGGCTCCTATCCCCTTGTTTTAATTGACCATTAATTGAAAACCGCCTCATCGTAATTGTTTTTCGGAAATCGATGTGGCTGCTGTTGTGGTCGATTGCGTGTCGCAATGTTAACACAAGAATGCGGAGGTTGTTTTCAATTTATTATTTTCATTTTTGTCATCTGCTTGTTTTAGGTTGTTTATTTTTTATTTGTAGGAAATGGATTACGTCGCGACTTTCAAGGCGATGTTTGAGGATCGCGAATTTCGTGTTATTTACGTTTGTTGGACAAGCTGTGGGCCAAAAATCGCTTTGAAGTGCGGTGAGGTACAGTGAAATGGGTTCCTGAAAACCGTGCAGATTTGTCGTCGTTGTACGAAGTATAAAAGTCGTTGGAGTGTATGCAGGGGTGCGTGACGCGTTTAATGGGTCAACTGTTATCAGCTTTTACAAATCAGTTCTCACAGCACATGTTGCAGATCACGATTTCATGTGATCCGACAAGATGCTTGCCTTGTTATGACCTCCTTCGAGTTGGAGAACAACCACCCCATTGGTCGACTGCCACGAGTCCCATCCTACGAATCGTTTACTCACCATCAGTGAATCAAACGAATGCAGGAATCTGTTACGGTATAATACACCAACCGTTGACATTAAGCAGTACGTAACGGATGTTCACGAGACGTTCATCACAGCCGCTGACGTTGAATACATCCGCCGCAAGTTGAAGCCTGCGATGTCAAGTGAGTTTGTTATGCAAGGTTGGTCACGAAATATTAGAGAACCTTGATGTAGTGTTGTCGGCAATTGGCGCGATGAGTGTAGTGCGTGCCATGAGGGATGAAGGCAACAGATTTACGCATATCACCTTTGCCCAGCGAATGCACATTGAATCACTTCGACGTTACCCGCATGTTGTGAATGTGAATGCCACCCACGAGACAAACAGGCACAAGTATGTCATTGTATATTTCCTCACACATTTAAAGCTGGAAGTTATACCAGTTCCTCGTAACAGACGGTATGGGACACGGCCGACCCGTGATGTACGGGCACGTTCGTGATGAGGAGTATGCTTCACTATGTGAACTTGGAAAATTTCCGGGAAATGATGAGCGAGCAGATTGCGGTGAAAACATTTGCCATGGATAAGATGACTGCGCAAATAAGGGCATCCCATATGGTGTTCGGCTGCGACATCCTGCTGCGTTACTTTCATATACTTGACGTCATACGCAAGCATATAAGTGGGTAAGATTCGTCCGTCATATTTTTCAATCGACAAACTCTTCGCAGTCGTTGTCTCTTCCACCGAACGGATACGGTAGACAACGAGATAGAATAAGTTGCACTCGTACATTGTTTACGGTAGATTCAAACGTCATTTGTATATCGTCGGCCGAACGGAAGGGAAGTTTCTGAGTAATTTTTTGTCATTGGCTGTACATCAAGCCAAAGTGAGCCATCCATGCACAAAGCGATGTTGTTCACTTTGGCAATCGAACGAATAATAGGCTGGAGATGGCAAACGGACAGTTGAGGGAGAAGACACACCCAAGACACGTCCTAGCCGTCGCCATGCAGGAAATACGGATCCATTGTTGGTGGCTGCTTCTGGAGTATGG
Organism: Paragonimus heterotremus; assembly: GCA_013368495.1. Lineage (NCBI taxonomy): Eukaryota > Metazoa > Platyhelminthes > Trematoda > Plagiorchiida > Troglotrematidae > Paragonimus > Paragonimus heterotremus. Next base: position 9,340 of record LUCH01008689.1, on the reverse strand, counting down.
AATACAAACCACCTATGGGTGCGACCGTCGTGAGGTTGTGAGTGTTGTCTGGCACGTGAAGACTATTCTTAGCAGAATGACCACATTCGCAGGTCACCTTGCCTAGGGAAACCAGATGGGACGGACTCTACGACTCGCTTTCGAAACGGTATCTGAGTGCAAGCTAAGCGGTTCTCTAGTAATCACCTTGACCATGGCAGCTTCGTGTGCAACAAGGTGGCGACGCTTTCGTCGTGGATAGCGTACAGGGCACACGTGAATGTACTTTTTACCGTACAATGTGGCTTTCATACGTACACATTCTGTCGGTGTTTCGGAAATATTTCTATCCCCACGATAATGTCTTCATTAGTTTTCATTTCCATTCGCAAAGGTCACGTCTCCATTCATGGGCGGTGGCTGGCCGAGTACAACGTACTAATTCGACTGTTGGTGTGTCCAAAGCTTTGGTCGGTTACCTCAGAAAATTATCACTGAGAAGCCTGCATTATCTACTTGAAAAACTACGACTAAAACAGCCGTACAGCTGCGACTTTCCTTTGCCAGTAAGATAATTGAACTTGTCAAGAATGACTTATCTTTATACCACTTTCCCGTGGGTTCAGCTACAAGCGGTATGCATCCGAAGTAGGTGAAGGAGTCTAAAACGGTATTGCTGTGTGGACACCGCGGTGACCCCATGCAGATGGACAGCTGATGCTGTGATGCAGATCAGGTGATTTTTCACTCCAAACGGCAGACATAAGCGGATGTCCATTCCGTAGCAAACAGCTCCAACCTAAGTCGCCTTGTAAGAGCACGTTTCGAATCCTTATTTCCGTCGGTTCCCTCTACTCCAGCCGTTGTCCTCACTTCCCCAGTGATAATGGGAGGCAAGTCCCCCACACCACTCACAACGGATGTCTACTTCGACTGGTCCGCTGATAGTGTACTGTTTGCATACGGGCCGAAGAAAGCGCAGGCCAACGCCACTTGGATCGATAATCTGGTTGACGTAATTGAAGAAAGTAAGTTCCTTCATATTTGCGCACATGGATTTCTTACAGATGTCAGATGCGACGAACGACATGATGATAAAGACTTCATCTGATACACAGTCTCAGTTACCTGGGAAAACACCAATAACACATGAAAACCGAAGGCTACATTCCGTGCTGGAAAAAGCAGAGGTAGTATGTACATTTATCCACAATTACCAAACACATAATTCGAAATTCTACCCCCCACTTTATCGCCCCCAGTGACTTAACTCGCTCACTCATTTGTTTCAGCATAGGGAACGGTTTGGCATAATTAGCAATATAGGACAACTGGACGGAGCATTTATAAGTGTCTAAGCTTGGGGTACCGTTTGGCGCAACTCGTAAGGTATGACAAATGGACGGAGCAGTTATAAGCGTCTAATAATGGAGTACAGTTGGACATAACTCGTAAGGCAGGACAAATACACTCATCATAGCTTAAGTGAACTGGACGGAGCAGCCACTAGTGTGAACGCATACTGCATACTTAGGCGTTGACCGTAGCTTAAGTGAACTGGACGGAGCAGCCACTAGTGTGAACGCATACTGCATACTTAGGCGTTGACCGTAGCTTAAGTGAACTGGACGGAGCAGCCACTAGTGTGAACGCATACTGCATACTTAGGCGTTGACCGTAGCTCAGGTCAACTAGACGGAGCAGCTATTAAGGTGAATAAATGAGGCATAATTAGGCGTTGATCACGGCTTAAGTCAACCGGACGAAGCAGCTACCAACATCGCTGCAAGGTATATGAATCGGAATAACGAACGCGCTAACAATAATGTCGACGTATATCATGTAATTCACAACATTTTTATGAGGCAAGGTGAACAGCAAATTGCCGATCATGTTTCCAGGATTTCGCACTTCCCCGAATGATCTCCTGAAGGTGTCACTGGAACCGCCGTTCGTTTGATCCAGAAATGGCATGAAAGTGCTTCTTAGCGGAGGGCCAAATATTTTCTTTGTTTTTCGAGTGGGCCACGTTCATGGGATCCACGAAATTGTTCGAATGATTGACCGTCCAATGCTCGTAATGAGCTGTTTAATCCAAGGCTCTGTAGGCTCTCCATTTGCCCGTGATAATTATGGTGGTCGCCCAAAAGAGAAAGAATTGAGTAATGTGATCGGCTTACTCGAACACGTCTTCGGATGGGGAATAATAAGTTGACTGTATTTCGTCTGTTCACAGGTTAAGCCACCATGAACGCTGTGAATGTTATGCTGTTCTTGAAAGCCCGGCGTAGAAAAATTGTGAATGCTTCCTCTAGCGTAAAACGGGTATTTCTAAATATAGAGTCTTTTCGAACGGAATTCTGTCGCTTACACGGTTCGCATTTCCGCCGATAGTTGTTTGCACACCTCGTGACCTAAATAGAGTTTAGAAAAATACAGAACAGTTTAAAGAAATTATCTTCCCACAGAATCCATAGCATCACATTCAGCCACTGAACCCACTGCAGATACTACGACAGTCACATCATAGCTCGCACCCTTGGCCCCAGAACTGCAACTCCGCTTTTTAAACATGAATTACAAACACTCCGAACAATATGACTTCCTGGAATGGTGTAGTCGCCCGGCGCTGAAGTGTCATTTACATCAAATCAAATCGATGACCCATGGTCTGAAAACCGTGGAGCTCTTGGGATGGCACACCTGGATTCAGAGGGTGTATATGGAAGGGTGTGTGCGATGATTTGGCTGTCGTATTATCTGCTGTGGGCTCAACGTCTGAATGTGATGCTACCGATTACGTCTGAGGAAAATTTCTTCTAACTGCTCTGCCTTTTATGAAACCCGATTTGGGTCATGAGGTCTGCAAACAAGGAAGCTGCCTAGGAGCCGATCAACGAAGGCCGGCCGCAAATGACATAGTATTTTAAATGATTTGCGATCACACTAGTAACTGCTCCGTCCAACTCACTCAAACTCTGATCAACGCCTAGGTATGTGGTATGCGTTCACGCTGTAAGACGCTTCGTCCAGTTCACTCAAACTATGATCAGGGCCTAAGTAAGTGGTATGCGTTCACATCAGTAGCTTCTCAGTCCAGTTCACTCAAATTATGATCAACGTTGATAAACAGAAAATAGGAGAATTCAGAACCGTTGGGGATGAGTTATAAAGACCTCCTTCTGTTCTGGCCGAAAGTAAGATAACATACTGGCAGCCCTCCGTGAATCCTGCAACTGGTGAAAGCATGGACCAACTGTAGTCGAAATCATAATCGTCCATGATACGATGGTAGAAGAGTTGTAGCTGAAGTGGTAGAGGTGGGAGACAATGTGATCGTCGGATAAATAACGAATATCAATGTTGGTCATTATCTGTGAAATAAATAAGCAGTGACTCGCGTACACGTGGCAAACTATATTCACGAATAGTCAACAAGCAAAACAATACGCACGTTCTTACCAATAGAGTGGGACGTCTTACCCACGTTTACACTATACCGTAGGTAGAAACAAACAGGTAATAACTTAGATCCTTGTCCACCGGAAATACTATAACGGAACCAAACTGAACACATAATTCAGGTGAATAATTAACCAACGACCGTGGCGTCATAGCTTAAATTAGGAATCATCGTGGTACAACGCAATGCAAACGTAACGTGGTGGAGAATTACAAATTCGGTTATATCTATAAATGCACCCGGAATTGGGCGTTTCTGCAGTACATAATTATGTATTCCACCACGAAAATTCCGATGGAAACATTTTCAGAACGTCAACATTGAGATTTTGTGGGGAAAAAATGGCAACACCTTTTTCTCAACCAGAGCGCGAATATTGACCATTTTTAGGTACAGCTAATTTTCTCATTGCAACGCAACTATTATACTCGATTAAATTTATATATTTGTCCCGTGATATGCATTTTAATATTTCATGAGAAATTTGAAAAATCTCCTTTCGCGCCTAAGTGGCCATTTCCAACTCGTTTCGGCCTTGAAGCCTCATACTAGCGAACTACATGATTGCCTTTATAAGTGTCGTAATCTTTCCAGCTGGGGGTGTTCTTTAATGTCACTCTTTCAGCAGGTCACCCCGTCTCCATTCCAGCGTATATTCTGATTTCATGGAAGAGTTAATAACAGTAGTACCAACGAGTGGTGAAGCATAGCGAATTGCCCTACGTTGAAGTAGGTTCTAGGCGTTTCCCACGTTTGTATTTTCATAAAAATCCTATTACATACGTTCCAAAAACAGTTCGGTTGTCGAAATTATAATCACGCTTTCCTGCTTAATCACGTCCAAATTTAGGTAAAAACATATGTTTCCATGTCGTGTAAAGCACTCATTATTTTGCACTTCATTTTGCTAACATTGCGTAAGTGCTCCATTAAACCAGATTATACACCTTTGTTTGACTTGATTAAAAACAACGACGCAACACGTTTTCGAATAAACTCTCCTCCACGCGCTTGCTGGCTCTTTCTACGACGCCGGTGGCTGCTACCTCTATTAAAACATACTACTTCTTGGAGTAACATTTAGCTCTGTTACTTCGCGTCCTCAGCTATGCTTGGAACAATCCGAATACTTTCCAGCCTCAATGGACGCCTCACGAACATTGTCAATCTTTGGTGAGTCCATTCCTTGACTTCATTCGTTAGTTTTGTATCGAGAATTATTGTAGCCTACACATCTGTTCCACTATAGTCTCTCACGCCGATTTTCACTAAATTTTACCTTCATATTTCCGAAATAACGTGGAATGTGACTCTACGCTATTTTTGCACCAATCCTTATGCCATGGAACATCCGTATATTTCTTGCTTACGTCTTCGGAAGATTGAAACAACGATATCTCTGCGAGACATCTGTAAGGTTTTAGGATCTGCAGTCTGTCACAAATTTTCAACAACTTTAATAGCAAGAAATTATTTTCTAACTGAGAATTGACGGAGATATTCACGGTCTACCGAATACACGGAGCATAGAGGACACCAAAAGGTAATGACATTTTGTTGGAACTAATCAATATTTCGCAAGAAAACAACGACACCGATGAACAAACCAACACAACCTACCGCGTTCTAAATCAAACCAAGGGGAGCGTAATAATTTGTGGTGGGAAATGGAATAACACAAAAGGAGGAATTCAGACATAACAGCATGCAAGAACTTGCTGCCGTTGGATCCAGACTAGGATAGGACTAACTACCTATCGTATTTCCAAACATTACCGGAAATATATGGTTTGTTTCCAAACCCCACCGTGTTCTTCAGTTCGATGCTTGTTGGAACTACCTTCCGGTTGCTTTTTAAGAAGGGTGTTTTATATTGTTAGTGGACGAGGGCCTAGCGCGTACCCACTTGTCCCTTACATTTGACTTCTGCCAGCCATAAACGAATCCATCGGGAGACGGAAAAGTCACAGCGATGATAGCTGGCTCGAACGGGTAGGAAAGGTGCTGCAGATATCTCGAGGGGTGTGAGCCGATTTAGTCCTTGAAAGCAAGAAGCATGTAACGTAACTATCCTGTCAACCTAGGATTTCTTGGTTTGGAAGAATACTACATCGGATGGTACCTCCTTGACACCCCATCGAATTATTGGTATGCTTACGTCGA
>LUCH01008687.1:3222-19080 GCA_013368495.1 Paragonimus heterotremus | reverse complement strand
TGTGACTATTTTCCCTCTAATCACGTTTTCGGTGGTCACCAGGTTTCATGTTTGTATTGTTATATCCATGTGTTGCTTTGTACCGCATGTAAATATCTGTCATGATCGCGCACCCCCGAGCGTGCTTCTCACAACTGCGTTGAGAAATATACATTATTATTATTATTATTATTATTAAATCAAAATGGCGCGCGCGTGGTTGCCATTTTTTGGACAAAAGCGTCACGCTGGCGTTCGTAATCGCTTTTACGATCTTAAAACGCCCCATCGAAATTTTCGTAATGCAATACGTACCTATCTCTCGTGGAAACGCTCAATTTTGCGTGGCTTTGGAGATCTGGGGGAGTTTGTAATTGTCGACCACGTTGCGTTTGCATCGCATTGTACACGGAATATCACGATACTTCCTAACGAAAGCTATGTCGTCACGGTTGTTGGTTAGTTATTCGTTTGAATTATGTACTCAGCCTGTTTTATTCACGGTGTTTTCTTTAAAAAACGGTCTATGTTATCACGTGGTTGCTTCTACCTTCGGTATGGTGAAAACCTTAGTAACCCTTCCCACTCTATCATTAACAACGTGCATATTGTTTGGTTTATTGCTAACTGACTATTTTTAAATGTGGCCTGCTATATGTGTGTGAGCCAATGCTCACTTATCTGACAGATAATGACCAACTTTGATGCCCGTTATTTATCTGACAATGACAATGATTCTCACTTCTACCATTCCATCTATAACCCTTCTATTTCCGGATCATGGATGCTTATAATCCCGATGGCTATTGGTCTGTGTTTTTGTCGGCTGCAGAAGTCACTGACGGCTGCCAGTACGCTATCTCATTTTTGGCAAGAACTGGAGGAGGTCATTATGACTTATTCCAAAGGGTCTGAATACATGTTTGTTCTCATTTCTCCCGTGTTCTTCTTAACAAAGCTGATCACAGTTTAAGTCAGCTGGACGGAGCAGCTATTGGTGTGGTTGAATACTACACACTTCAGCGCTGATAATAGTTTAGGTCAACTGGAGGGAGCAGATAATAGTGTGGACGCGATCTTGGTGGTATGCCCAGGGGGCAGATGAAATACAGTCAACGAATGGCAGTTCCAGTCACATCTTCAGCAGATAATTCGGCGAAAACGAAAGCCTGTCAACGTGATTGGCAAACTGGTGTTCACCTTGCCTCTAACGAAAATGTTCTGAATTATATAGTATACGTCGACAACATTGCGTTCGTTTTTTATTCCCATTCATGCGCCTTGCGCTGACATTGGTAGCTGCTCCATCCAAGTGACTTAAACTGTGATCAACGCCTAAGTACGTGGTATGCGTTCACATCACTGGCTGTTCCGTCCAGTTAGCCCAAATTACGAATTATAGGAAACTGTGCTTCATGCTTAGACGCTTACAACTGCCCCGTCCATTTGCCGTACTTTACGAGTTATGTCAAATATATCGGTGGACGAGTGAAGTCACTAGGCACGAAAACGTGGGGACAGAACTTGAGTAATGTGTTTGATAATTGTGGTTAAATGTACATATTACCTCCGTTTATTTTAAAACACAGAATGCAGTCTCCGGTTTGCATGTGTTATGGGTGTCCTTTCGGATGAGTGAAACCGCGTATCAGACGAAGTCTTCATCGTCATGTGGTTCACCTCATCTAATATGTACAAGGAATCTCTGTACGCATGTATGAAGTAACTTACTTTCTTCAATTCTATCAGCAGGACAACCGTTCCAGGTGAGGTTGATTCGTGCTTTCTTCGGCCCGCTTGCAAGCGGTACACTGTCATCGGATCGGCCTGAGTCGACATCCGTTGTGGGTAGTGTGAGTAGCTTGCTTCTCGTAATCACCGGGGAACTGAAAAAAATAAGGATTCGAAGCGCGCACTTACCAGGCGACTTAGGTTGAGGCTGTTTGCCACAGGGAGGACACTCGTTTATGTGTGCCATTTGGATACACTTGAAGTAAAAAAATCAGCTGATCAGCGTCACACAAATAGCTATCCATCTGTACGAGGCCACCGCAACATCCACACGGCAACGTTGATTTACGCTTCTTCACCCACCTGTGTTGCACACCGCCTGCAGCTGAGCTTATAGGGAAGTCCCATAAAGGTAAGCCAGTTTAAGCACGTTCCACTATCTTACAAGCAAAAGCAACGATGCCGTGCGGCTGTCACGGTCGTGCATTTTTTACAGTACGTAATGCACGGCTTTATAGTGATGGTTAAAGTTGTCTGCAGCAAGCAACCGAAACTGCGAGCCTACCAACCGTCGAATTGACAAGTTGTACTCTGCCAGCCAACGCTCATGAATGGAGACTTGATTTTTGGAAAGGGAAACTACCGTACAGGCAGAAATGTTTCTGAAACTTTGACAGAATGTGTATGCATGGCGGCCACATTGTACTGTAAAGAGTACATCCATATATGCCCTCTACGTTATCTACAACGAAAGCGTCACCATCGTTTTGCACACGGAACTGCCATGTTCATGGTGACCACTATGGAACCGTTTGCCTTGCAGTCGGATACTGTTTCAAAAGAGAGCCGTGGAGTCTGTCCCTTCAGAAGTTTTTGGACAAGGTGACTTGCTAACGTCGTCATTCTGTGGAGAATGCTCTTCACGTACCAGTCAACATCCAAAACCTCACCACAGCCTCACCAGTAGGTCGTCTGTATTTCATACTCCCGTAGCAGCCACTCGCTGTGAATACAGATTTTCTGAATGGTGGCGGCTAAGGAGTCTCCTGGATGCGTTCTCTTCTTCAACCGTCCGTTCGCGTTCTCCAGCCTATTATTCGTTCGATTGCCAATGTGGACAACATGGCCTTGCACATGGATGGCTCACTTAGGCTTGATGTACAGCCAATTACGCAACAAATAATTCAAGAACTTCCCATCTGTTTGGCCGACGATGTATAATTGACGTCTGAACCTACGGTAAAAGGTGTAAGGGTGCGGCTTACTCTTCCTCATTGTCTGCCGTAGCCATTCGGTGGAAGAAAAAACTACTTCAAAAAGTTAGTTTTTTGAAAAGTATGACGGATGAATTATTCCCACTTGCATGCTCAAGTACGGCATCACGTACATGAAAGTAACACAGCAGGATGTCGCAGCCGAATACTACATGGGCTGCCCTCATTTGCGTAGCCACCTTATCCATAACAAATGTTTTCGCCGCAATGTGGTCGCCCATCGTTTCACGGAAAATTTCGAGTCTACGTAGTGAACCATACATCTCACCACGAACGTACCCGTACATCACTGGTTGGCCGAGTCCAATACCGTCTGTCACGAGGAACTGATATAACTTCCAACTTCCAAAGTATGAGGAAATATGCAGTGGCATACTTGTGTCTGTTTGTCCCGTGAGTGACATCCACATTCGCCACACACGTGGGAGACGTCGGAATTGTTCAATGTGCGTCCGCTGGCCAAACAGTTATGCGTATATCCGTTGCCTTCATCCCGAATAGTGCGCGCCAAGCCTATCGTACTAATCACCGGCTGAATCTCATCAAGGTTCTCTAATGTTCCGTGACCAACGTTCAGTAACACTCAATTGACATTACAGGCTTTAACTTGTGGCGGATGTTTCCGACATCAGCGGTCGTGATAAACTTCCCGTAAACGTCCGTTACATACTACTTAATACCAGCGGTCTATGTGCTGTGCTGGAACAGACTTCTGCATTCGTTCAATTCACCGACGGTGAGTCCACGATTCGTAGGATCGGACTCATTTGGTAGACGACTGAGAGGATGGTTGTGCTCCAACTCCAGAGAGCTCACAACCAGACACGCACCTCGTCGGACCACATGAAATGGTGATCTGCAACATGTGTCGCTAGAACTGGTTCGTTAAAACTAACAATAGTTAACCCACTAGACAGATCTCAGACCCCTGCATACACTCCAACGCGTTTTGTACTTAATGCAGCTATAATAAATCTGCAAGATTTTCAGGAAACAATGTCACCCTACCTTATGGTACCTCAAAGCAACTAGCGACCTACGGTGCGTCCCACGAAGGTAAAAACGCCCACCTCGTTCATGTATCTCTGAAGGCACTCCTGAAACTGTGAGAAAGAGTAAAATTCGCAATCCCTAAACATCACCTTTAAATTCGCAACATAATCCCTCTCCTAGAAATGAAAAATGAACAAATGAAAATTAAACGACAATAATGATCAAGTAAATTAAAATAATTCCAGCATACTTATGTCAACATGGCCACTCGCAGTCGACCACAAAAGCAGCAGCCATACCGATTTTCGAAAAACAATTACGATTAGGTCGCTTTCAATTAACGGTCAAGTAAAACAAACCAATATAAGTCCATGACGCAGATTCCAAAGATTCTAATTTCTACACTAGGTACCTATCTATTAAAACGATTATTTCCAGGAAAAAAATCCGAACACGACACCTCAAGAATTTTCGGTCTACGACTAGCATTCATGCACGCAAGTCCATGCAGCTGTAACGAGGCGAAGTGTTTTACTAACGAGCATGATGGTGAACGTGAGGTCGTTTCTGTTGATCGAATTAAACCCGCGTTCATTGAAGAAGACTAGCGCAGTTTTGCGCCTATACCTGCAGCAACCCCGCCTCCTTCTGAACCTATGCCAAACGCCTGAATGTAGCCCCAAACCTTCCCTCGTTCTTCATGACCACACAGTAGACGCATACGAAAGCCTGTAAGGTTTGCTTAGTACGTTAGTTTTTTCTACATATAAAAAATTCGTTTAACATAACCGTTCTGTTACCATTATTCAGCGTCATTTTTTGGCATATACTAACACGTTTCCTATGATTTCTTATTAAGCGTCATCTTAGAAAAAATGGTTTGCAATACAGGACAGAGAATTTGAAAAGCATCACATTTATCATGATGGTAGTTCCGACGTTCGTACATCCAGGGTTTCCCCAGCCTTATACTAACGCTGATCGGAAATCACAATGAGAAGACAGGGTACCTACAAACAAATTTTGTTTATTTATTTGCTCACCTTTCACAAGCGAACTTCAACGCAACGATTAAGGGCGTTAGGAGGCTGGACGTGAGGAAACCTTCAGCACGACCACACGGCAGCCGTCGCAGGGAGTTCAAGATTTTGGGGACGTCGAAGGTGATCTCACTGCAGATCTCCAATGATCTATTAATGCCGAACATTCCCTAACCACATTGAGCCTGTGTTTTTCTATCTGGTACAACTATTTCACAGATCGTTCAGCTCTAGTTCAGATGGACTTGGTGAAATGGAGAAACAGCCTCTGTAGACTACCGTTCGGCACTCGATAAATCTACCTCTTCTTTTTCTCTCACTTGTGTGTCGTATGAGATTGGGTGGCCCGCTGCGATATACGCGCACCGGATACGAAATAACTGAAATAACCGAAATAACGGGCCAAGTCAGAGCACTGTCATTCCGCTACCGACCATCACATGGACATTTCCCTCCCTGTGCTTCTTGCTGGCTGGACATTTACCTAGCTAGGGACGTTGCATTTCTGTCATCCCGTTATTGCATGCGTATATTGCGTAACGAAGGCTCCTCTTTACCCTAGTAACCTTTTGAGGGAAGCTCTGTAGCGACCTCCTGGAACAGGTCGAGTTTTTGTTGATATTTTATTGTACAATTTGACACCCCCTGATGGGTAATGTTTGTTTAGCCCGGTTGTATGTCTTATTTCCGCTAGCGTAGAAATTCTCCACTATTCCGTTCCGCGCGCTACACACCAGACGCTTGTTGGCTGTACATTTTCTCGTTCCTCGGTCGTGGCAATATATGAAGTGCCGCGCCGTTTGTTGTGTATTGAAATATTGCCGTCGCGCAGACCATCGAATTTGGAGAGAGATTTTGTGGGAGAGTTCCAACAAAGGCAAATACTGAGAACATTGCGTTATATCCTCGCCGGCCGTGATCGTTAGCTACAGCGAGGAACGGTCCTACGAGGCCTAGTCTAGAGACAGAATGTGCCAAAACTAAGTCACCGAAATTCAGGTGGATACAAATCAACAGTTCCGAACCGAGATTTGTACGCGACATTGCTTAGGCACGTTACTAGTTTGGTGGCCTCGCGCTGGACACGCTTAATACCCAATATACCTTTCTTCTGGCCAGTATAGCGACCTGATTGGCATAATCGGAATTCGGTTCTATATAAACCCCGTAAACCGTTTGACTCTCTCGTTCATGCGGAGAAAAATGCCCCCAGTCATCATAAATGCGGCAAATCTTATTATCGCCATCTCATGGTGGAAGGCTGAAATCTACCCGCAGAAAGTACATGCTCACGTGAGTTGAAGGTTAACAATCCAGTTTTAATATATCTTGGGTGGTAGTTGACGAAGTATTTTGGAAGGCACGAAATATACCCCTCATGCCGTAAGAAATAAGCTTGTTTCAGTGGGCTCAACATTTTTATCATGGACGTCAAGGAATGGCGATATTTTTATAAAGCGATACGTCGACCGGGTGGCTGAAATTTGGACTTTGGTCGATATAACGGATTGTGACAACAAAAGAATGGTGGACGTGCAGATTATAAGTTTGAAAAGATTTTTCTTCATATTGTTTCATTGGATAATTCAAGAAACATTTCCCGACAGCTGACTTGAAATGTGAGATCGTGTAATCAACACCACGTGGAACAGGGAACACCAGATACATTGGGTAAGTAGATACGACCGTAATAAGCGATTTCTGGGCATAATGGGAGTTTTACTCTATACGATTTGATCGGCATAATTACTGCCCACTGTAATCGGGCATAAGCTGGTCTGGCAAAGCGGTAGCGACGACCTGTGGTTGAACGCACTGACGTCTGTGCTCGACGGTCAGCCTACTTGCACCGTATAGTCACAACGACAAGCGGAATTGCTGGAATTCACATACTACAAGTACACCATTATATCCACTATTCCAAGCGGTTTTCTGCAGCCTTCTGGCTTACCGTTCTGCTTCAGTAAGATCCTCTTCTTGCCGTGTGCGCATGCCCAAAGGTAAGCGTTACGTAATTCAGAGGTGTGACAATATATCATGAAACATCACTCGCCGATATTTTCACCTGGGCTAGTTTGCGCGGATGAACAACACAGAACTCATCGTCCGACACGACGAGGTCACTAGTAGTTATCAATGCTAGACTGGGACTCTCTTTCAGTTTAAACGTCAGAGACAATAGCTTGTTTGAGGCGGATGCAACTAAGGCCGGATAGTTGATGAAATAACAGCGCACTTTGTAAGAGGGGTTGTAGCTATCTGGTGCAGATAGGGCAGTGTGATATATCACCATTGTTCATACATTCTAACTGGAAAACTGGCTGGCCGTTTCGTCCATCACAAAAGTTCTCACAGCTATGTTGTCCCCGTCACATCTCAAAATTTTGGGAACAAACGACACAAGGAAGCATAATTTCCACTGCAAACCTAACCATACATGACGGGTTATCCATGGCCAATTTCGTCCGTTACAAGAAATTGATATAACTTCAAGCTACAGCCGCAAATGTGAACTGATGGAAGACCAACTTGTGGCGGCTGGTTCCGCGCGCAACACTGAAGTTGACCACATCAGAAAAACGTCCGAACAACTGTATTTGCTGCCTCCTTGCAAAACATATGTGCTTGTATTGATTATTGTTGTCTTCGATTACAAGCAATCAGCTGTTTTCTTCTATATGACCAGGAACTTGGAACAGAGTTTCTGTAACATCAATGTACACGGATCCACTCACATACTGTCGCAGGTTTCAACCGATGAGGGATGTTGCAAATATCCACTGTCCTTATATACTTGCCGAAGACAACCGCAGTATACCGCTTTACCCACGCAGTTGGAATGTTGTACTCGAGCGGACGCCTAGAGTCTCTCACGTAAATTACAGTGAGCCGATGGTCTGTTGGGTTAGCATCGCGCAGCAAGACAGTTGGGCGGTGGTTGTGCTCCAATGTAGAAGAGCTAAAAACCAACATGGTTTTCCTCTTAACGACGTTGAAGCGTGACTGGTAACATGTGTCATGAGAAGTAAGCGATGGAAAATTGGTGAACTCAACTCACAAAACACGTCGTAATCCGCGGCTTTCGCTCCTACGTAGCCTGTACACCGGTACGCCACCTACCACGTAATCTCAGTAGTACTCACAACAACATTATCATATTTTAAGCGTCCACTGCTTAATTTTTTGCCTGAATAAAGCACTATAAACCACTGTGGTCCTCCATATATCTTTCTAAACAGCTTCTTAACTCATAGAAGCCAGAAGCTTTCAGACCGTCTAACACATCGTTGAATCCCTGTAGATAATCTATCACTTAAAATCAAATTTATGCATAGTACATCGTTTATAAACATATGACGGTTAGCTATTAATCGAACATGAAAACCTACTTCGGAGGGAGACGTGCATGTACCATCACAACACCAACCATTAATATTTCCAATATTGGCGCCAAACGACAGACAAACAAATTAACGATCGGATGAAACAAATTTTTTGAGGCTCGGGATCATTTTGGGCGGGAAGACAAACGATTTCCAAACTCTCGAGCAATCCTACTGAAACATTGTCAGATACTCACGGATCTCTCATAAATTCGCTGTTTGACGACAGATTTTAATTCCTACAAGTAATTTTCAGCTGGTGAGAGGCGGAGGATAAGTTGAACAACATCAAGATACCTAGACCTTCCTTCAGATCGATTTTCTTGATTTTCATAATTAATATTAATGCACTGTGAATCACGGAAGTATTCGCAGTATCTCCATCGATTTACGTGTGCGCGTACGTGCTTTCGTTTGGTGGGAGTCGCCAGTCGTCCGACCAGCGCTTAATTGTGTTAAAATCAGCCTGTGGTGCACGCGTTTTCTACCCGGTTAGTAGAAAATTAAATCGAACAGCCAATTTTGATCTTGTTTTTTTGATAGTGAACTTATGTCCTCCTGAATGTTTGTTATGATATATCACGAACAAATATGCTAGGAACTTGTGCCGGTGTGGTGGGTAGTCTTGTATACTTCAATAAGGTGGCCTTTTGCCCGCCAGCGTCTGGACGAGAGTAAGTTCAACAGGCTTAAACCGTCTTGGCACCTAAGGCACTTAATATTCCATACCACATGTGCGGCGAGCTTTTTTACTTTCTCGCAGACAGCTGCGTTATTTTTGAAATGCGGCCACCAAGCTTGGGCGCAATATTCCAAGTGGGGGGAACTGTGACTGAGTAAAGAGGCGCGAACCTAGCCAGGAATGAGTTAGCGATCGCGCGTTTCAGTTGATATGGCGCCCGCCGTGCTTTTATCGCGGTTGCGGCACACCTAGCAGATGGGGCAAACGTGCTAATGAATTGAATACCTAGGTCTCTCGTTCGTTCAGTTGCCCGTCCGACCGTTCGTCCATGTACATTCGTTATATACCTGAAGGTCGAACGGAAAGCGTTGACGAGAATGTAGCTTTCGGGAACATTCAGCAGCAAAATTCACCTTAACGTCCTTTCGAAGATCTTCAAAGTGTCCTCCTGCATGCGAGTCCGAAGCATTTCCCACCAGCCTTATGTCATCTACATGCAGGTAACGGACTGGTCAGGTTGTTGACTAAGTCAATCACGTATACCAAAAAGGGCAGAGGGTATGGGTTGACCCCTGAGGTACTCCACTTAACGGAGAACCTTTGTTCGACGGTACCCCTTCTCTCTTACTTCACAGAATCTTCCAACTAAGAAAGTGTGGATCCACCCACAGCTTCGGGGGAATACTGCAGCTTCTTGTAGCCTCCAGCCCAAAAGCACGTGGTTGTCAGAAGCTAGATAGCACACTCCAACCCCTTCCTCCTCTAGTCAGCTTCTCCGTGACAATGTTTAAAAACGTCGGCGGATTGGTTAAATATAATTTAACTTTTGGGAGACCATGTTGAGGAGCTTTGAGAAAGTTCCGCTTGCAGAAAAATCCGCAAGTCCTCTCGCGTAATAGGTGTTCGAAGATTTTGCTGACGACACTAGTCAGGCTTACTGGTTTGTAATTTCCGACCTCTTATCGGCCACCATCTTTGAAGGTGGGAATTATAGTGGCTTGTTTCCAGCCCCTTAAAACTACTTTTGTTTCTAGTGTGAGATTGAACTGGTGTGCAAAGGGCAACATCAGCAACTTGGCCACAGGTTTCAGGACGGCCGGGTAAATGCGGTCGGGTCCTGCTGAATTTGTGCTGTTTAGCCGGGACAACGACCTCTGAACTTTGTAAGGCTCAGTATCCTGATCCGGCATGGTCACGCCCGCGGTTTTGGAGTAAGGCTCAGATGCTCCATTGTCTGAGCGATAAACACTTTTAAACTCTAATACGAACGCGTCTGCTACTCATTTGTGAGTGAACATAATCTCTTCCTTATAGGAAAGCATGGTTCACACGTATTTCCTTGGAGAGGTCCTGGACTGAGCATAACCTTGAGCCTCCTCGGGTTTTGGTTAATGTAACGTGCTAGACAGACAGGTATTTCTTGTCACCTTACTTGCTTTGTTTCGAGCTTTGTTGTAAATCATGAGGTTTTTAACCCCCTTTTGTCGAATATAGGCCACCCAGCCACAGACTTGCGCTGGAATGCTATTTTGGCCCTTGGGCAAACCCGTGGCTTTCAACCCCTTCCTCCGACCCGTTTCTGAGGACGTTCCTATCGGTCACTGAACATCATAAACCTCTAGACTGTGTTTAACGGGCGCTGTGGGACACAGCCAAATGCCCTGGCCGAGTCAAAGAAGATAGCATCCGAGCTGGGACCATTGTCATTGGCCTACGTCAGACTATCTATGAAACTAAGCATATTTGTTATACTTGACCTGTTAATAAGGAAACCATGCTGGGTGAGGGAGAAAAAGCAGTTCGATAAGCAGTGGCTGAGGATGACATATTTTAATGAGGATTCCATTATTTTGCATGAACTGCTAGTAAGGCTGATTGGCCTATAGCTAGCAGAGGAGTGCCGGCTACACGCTTTAAAGATTGGTGTGACCTCCCATCCTCTCATTCATTGGGGATAATACCACTTAAGAGTGTCTGGTTGAATAGCTATAAGGGGTTCCGCTATACTAGAAGCTGCTCCCTTGATAATTCTTGAGTAGGTCTTGTTAGGAACCATTGCACTGAAAGAATTAACATTGAATAAATTGTTTTCAACATCTAACAAAAAATCGCGGTGGTAATCATTGGTTGCCGGAAGTTCTTCGACGGTTGAATAAGATGTCAGTTTGTCGGCACAATGTTTTAGATTGCCAAATAGTTCTCCCAGAATAAATCGGCCACAATCAAGAGGTGAGGTAATGTCCTCCTGTGGAACAGTCGCGAAGGAAGTGCAGGGGGTTTATTATTTCTTAGCGGTCATATATGCATGAGTGAGAAGTTTTGTTCCCGCGGGCTCTGAGGAGGACATTTTCTTGTACGAGGTTGATGTGTTCCCCGATTTCCCACCTGCACCTATTTTGGACATTTTGAAACGCACCTGGGTCATTAGATTTTCCCGTAAGCTTGAGCTTCAAGGATGGATGGGAATGCTACTCGAAGAAACGACGTATTTTCTGCTGGGGAAGTGTGGCTGATAAGTGAAAACGCACAGTTTGTGCGGACAAACAATTCATTCGCGTTCTCAGCTGCGCCTAGAAACGCACGGTAGTTCTAGTCCATGCAGTCATGATCAAGAATAAGTGAACCTAGGTGGCTTCTCAGCCTTATAAAATCAGCCTACTTCAAATTTCGCACTGTGGACTTTTCACCAGTCTTTGTAACCGGCAACAGATGAGATCAAAGGTTAGCAGAGACTGGTCACTTTGTCCAAGTTGTGACTTAATGATCATTCTGTCTACCAGGTGACTCTAATTACTGATGAATAAGTCGAGTAGGGAGGGAATCTGAACAGGACGATGCCGCGTCGTGGCGTTGACATGCTGTGTCCACGCTCTCCGATACGTCGTCATCAATGAGAAAGTCGAGGATCCGCTTGCACAGTCCTGGTGAGAAACTGATGCTCAGTTTATCTTTGGTCCATCAAAGTCGCTCACAACAAACAGATCACTAAGGTGTTACAGCCGTGAGAAGCTGTCTAGGCTCACGAGAGCACTGTCGTCGTTGAAGATGTCGCATGGTGGAGTACGGTAAGTAACCCCCACTGGGAGTGAGTTTCGGCCAGGCAATGTTAGCCGAAGCCACAGGGCGACATCCTTATCAGACAGCTGAACCCAATCGATGACCGTCGGTGTTCAAAGATACTGTTAATGGAAAGTCACTGAA
This sequence comes from Paragonimus heterotremus, assembly GCA_013368495.1. Classification (NCBI taxonomy): domain Eukaryota; kingdom Metazoa; phylum Platyhelminthes; class Trematoda; order Plagiorchiida; family Troglotrematidae; genus Paragonimus; species Paragonimus heterotremus. The sequence continues at coordinate 6,797 of LUCH01008687.1, read as the reverse complement.
GGCTCATTGTCCCTCGGACGGAATCAGTTCGGCAAGCAGAATACCCCGGTATACGCAGTTCGTGGTAAGTGTTGTCACGGGATCCGAGGCTACACAGGTTTGCCAGGCCGCAGGCTGCTATGCAGGCACCACCGCAGGCACTCAGAGAGAGTGAAAGCTCGGCCAAGATCTAGGAAGGCACACTCAACTAGCGATCAACGTTTGGTGTTATTCAGTCATCCAGAGGCTACCACCCAAACGTCTCAGCCAAGGCTGGATCAGGATATCGATGCTTTTAATGCTTTGATAACCAAGGCGTTAGTAAATGAAGAGAAGGATCTGGCTGTGAGAATCCCAGTGCGCGCGGCATTTTATCTTGGCCGAAAGGCGGACGATAGTGCGTCAGTAAGGTCACCCAAAGTTGTTCATGGATCTGCAGAAGCTCGCCTGCTCCTGCAGCCACCGCTAGTTGCATGCTGTGTGAATATGCGCAAAGCAAGAGGCCTGACCTCAGAAGCTCGTGAATGCCTGAAGTCTGCCAAAAAATAATTGCATTATAGAAGAGATAGAAGGAAATCCGACCTGTCCATCCAGGATTTTTGGGTCAAGTAAAGAAGGCTTCAAGTCCGATGAAAACTTTTTGTGTTCCTCTTGCTTCCTCTGGGGGTGAGGGTGCGGTAGAGTTTTCGACAATACCCAACCCTCCAGCAACAGAACAGAGAGCTTAGATCGGAACGGAGTCGTATACTGAAATGTCCAGAGCCCCCAGAACAGGATGAAGAAATTAGAAGGGTGGGTTAGAAGTAGTTACCCCGCTGTCAGGGCCCTTGCTAGGAGGTGGTTATCAGAAGAACTGATATACGCTAAAGCCACCCTCCCCGGATACACCCTCATTTGCTGGAACTGCTCTAGTGTTGGCGGTCGGCAAGCAGGGGAAGTTTCGCTTCCTATTTACGGTAATATACCCGCTGAACTCGTGTTAGTCAAGGTCGACGCTGATGGTATTTATGAGGAACAGTGGTGCATGGTAAGGTTAAAGCTGAACAAGTACACCATGATGAATGTTATATATTGCCCCACTGGATGGTTTTCCATTAAACTACTAGACGATCTAAGGAGCAACGAACCGGTGCATGATATTGGAAAATTTAATGCATCTAACATGAGCTGCAGAACACAACCATTTACTAGTGGTTCAGACCGTTTTTGGGAGACACTGCTTCGACCGGTCGTTGACGAGGTGTACTTATATCAACACGTGGGAGATCCTACGTGGTTACCGGGTAACGCTCCAAGTTGGATTTGATGTTCTCTGCACTAGATTTTGACATCAGTCGCACAGATATTTTGTCTTCAGTAAAGAGAAGAGAACATGCGTTTTTTGGCACATAATGGGAAAGGGGCGGACTGCGGGCGTCATCCACTGGGGTTCGGCGGAACATCTAGGGAATTCTAATAATAATGTTGATAATAATAATTTTCTCAACGCACTTGTGAGAAACGCGCTCAGATGTGCGCGCTCATGACAGATATTTACATGCGACACGAAGCAACAAGTGGATATATAACATGGCGGACATGAAATTTGTCGAAAAAAGAAGATTTAAGCGGAGAAGTCTTCGCGGTTTACAACGTTTGATTTACACGCGAGGGGTGAAGGTAATTCGCCTGTTCCACGGATTCAGTTCAAAGGGTGAGATATTACCTTTTACGAGATTAGGTAAAGACGACGCTTCAAATATATCAAGGTCACGCCGGAAGATACGTGTGTAACGTGCGCTTGAAACCAGGAAACGCGCACAGGTTGAAGTTGAATTGTGTAACGGAGCGTACTGTTGTGTTGTCAGCGCCGTTCAAGTTTTCGTTTGTGTGAGTTGTGTGCATGACTTACTGAGCCTTTGGCTCATGCTTGTTTTTTATGGTCTCCTTTCTCAGGACTGTTGTTTAAACCCCTGCTTTGAAAGAGCGCTGTTCTCCAGTGTATCCACGTTGCCCTGAAGTTGGTCCGCAGGCGTAACGGACAACCAAAGAAGAAAGATCCGGCTTGCATGTTACACGTACAAATGCATTTTCGATGGATTTCACCGTTGTTTGACGTAACTTCAGCCGGAAAAATGCTAAAATAATTCAGTTTTTGCGAGGAAAGGACGGAAAGTTGACAAATCTGGTGAAGAATTGCGCAGACTCCAGCGAGGGGCCTCATCGACTGCTGGAAAACGTCAAAAGTTGAAAATCTTACTAACCCCCTGGCCATTGTGGGTTTTGGGTGCCATTCATCAGGAAGTTATTGTTTGTATAACAAATGTTAGTAAGAATAAGAAAATGAACGCAATATCATGTGTTAAATGGGAAAATGTAAAGTAATCACATGAAATATAAAGATCAATGTAAAGGTTATATGTTTTAACAGAAACTGCGCGACATTAATAATTTTGTTTTTTCAAATAAAACATAATATTGAAAAGCAACTGTTATAATATTCCGCGATAATTGGGTGACCAGGAGCTACTGCTAGGATGACCAACAGATGATAATCAAAACTCCGTACTAAGTTTTGGTGTCAGCTTGTTTTATAGGGTAAATGTTTGAAGTAGATTAAATAAATATCTCATAGTGAGCAACAGTTACTAATGGATAATGTGGGGGGGGTTGAGGAAGTAGAGGCAATGCAGGATGTGAACTGAGGTTATATTGATATTATATAAGGTGAACGGGAGAGATTTTTCAACAGTTTTCTGTGGGGAGATTTTGTAGATTGGCCAAGTGAACAGTCAAAACTGGCTAAGATTAGCCATAGCCTGAATGATAACCAAGTTGAACAGGTTATCACGAATAGGCATATATATGCAAAAAAGTGTATATGTGAAATATAGTTCATCATTGTTCTTCTTGGGTTAAGTACAACTCGGTATTAGTAACGCACATGAATAAAATGATGTGGTTTCGTGGTTTTGCGCGATTCGGAAAGGGCAAGTGATTACTGCGTGGATATTTAATGTGACGTTTCTCATATAATTGTTACTTTTGACAACTTTTTACCGTACAGTCTGCTTACATTTCACCTACGTCCACGTCTGCCCAAAAAACACTCATATATAACAAATTATGATGACCAAAACCGGCCACCAAACAAGGTTGACTGGTGTCAAAACCACTTGTTCTAGCTCTAAAGTAGATATTGAACGACCTAAGGGCAAATGCTCTAGGCCCAAAACTTGCAAAGGCCCTTCCAAAGGAGCTGTCTTTAAGGGAGGTGGAGATAAACGGGTGGTTTCCACCAATACCCCTCTAATTAAGAACTGTTCTATCCCCCTAGACAGTGTATTGGCGGAGTTATTTATTAAGGTATCTAAATTGGAAGCTGAACTGGCTCAACTAACAACAAGCTATGCTGTATTCGATTCTTTAAAGGAGAATCTTATCTCCCTACCCAGCCAGCACATGGGACGCTCATAGGACGGTCGACCGCCCCCCGAGTGTCCTATGACATCCCATTTGGGTGGAGGAAACTCAATCGTGTCTCAAACAGCAACCAATGAACCTATTCAGGAAAAAATGTGATGGAAGTGTTTATCATCAGCCTCCGGGTTCCCATA
>LUCH01008684.1:2564-18776 GCA_013368495.1 Paragonimus heterotremus | reverse complement strand
GACCAGTCTGACAATGAACCAATCAGAAAGCAGGGAACTATTGATCCAATTTTACCAGACCACAAACGACTGGTAGGACCAATAAGCAGGCGTTAAGACAAAAGCACCGATTATCTGCAACAACGGGAACGCGTCCGTAACACGTTGTTGCAGTGAAAAATCACCAGTATATATAAAGATAAACAATATGACACACTTAACACTTTGGCAGCAAGAAGCATAAACTCGTCATATCAAGGCGACTGTGGTTCATTTGCAAGCCTATCTCTTTCCGTTATCTGAGTGATTGCGCCGGCGTCACCCACAGTTAATCTAACACACCAGCTATCACTACAGTTGTCTCCAGTCAACTGACCCGTGAGGCCTGACTCGGGCATATGCCTTTGCAGACGTCATCAGTCTGTCAAGTACATCTGTATCTCAAAGCAAAACCTACCGAATTCCGAGCCCCGTCGACCAATTCGATCGACGAAACTGAGACAATTGGATCCCATTGTACATGCGGTCAACTCAATAACGAACAGTTTTGCTGCTGATAAAGGCGAAAATTCAGATTTCAAAGTGCAATTGCTCTCTACTCAACAACTTTTCAAACGAGGATTAGTTATTCACCAGGAAGTTATGATCGTCGTTCGGAGATCACTTATAACGAATAACAACTGACCGAGCCCCAAAGCCACTTGGTTCACAGCGCTCAGGTCTACCAGGTTGTCAGAGTAATACGCTACAAACAGAGACTAATCCGTTCGGTCAATCACAGTACACACTCGAACTATATACAATAGTAAAGAACACCGAATGAAGTCCATACACGCCTACCATTCACAAGATTAGCCTAGGTATCCTACGTCCTAGATAACCATGTCCTTAGATCGAGTAGTCAAGATGAACATTGAAATATGGATGTGATTACCCGAAAATATGTCTAACGCATTTCTTACTCCGATATCGATTCCGGAGTACTTAACCCTCAAATTCTTACGCCTATAAAAGGGAAATATCGCATAAATGACACGTTGTTAATAAATGTAATTTTACGGTGGGCTTTGCCTGATACCCCACCCGAGCTATTTCATTGTCTTGTTTTCATTTGAATGTTGTTAGCATGAAAGATTATTACGATCAAAAAACGCGAACACAGCATGGTGTGAGGTCTTGCACGACATACACTATGGTGTCTTCATGAAAAATACTGTGTAGCGAACAAGCTCGTTTTCACTGATTTATCATCAAGCTAAATACATCACACTTGTATCACACATTTTACAGAGGAATCATGAAGAGGATAAACGGGGAACGGGTGGTCAATGAAGTCAGAGAATTCAACGTCATACTGCAATCAAATACCACTTGAACAATGGTTCTTGACAAGTCAACAGAGTTGGGGGATGACTAAGGCAGATCCAAAGTTCGAAAAAACGTGTGATACTGAATTGACTGATCACATTAACCACCCGTTCCTCGTTTACCCTCTTCATGATTCCTCTGTAAAATGTGTGATGCAAGTGTGATGTATTTAGCTCGATGGTAAATCAGTGAAAACGAGCTTGTTCGCTACACAGCATTCTTCATGATTACACCGGGAAGTTTTACATGATGATGTCTGTTTGCAGCAGTACCCAACAATGTCCACTTTGTACAACTGGTTAGGATGCCTCTCAAGAGCTTTCCTTGCCCATACATCAAAGCGGTTCAAGTTAGAATTGGTTGTTGCCCACAAAAATCAATCTCCCAAGTGGCCGCCTAGAATCACCGTTGGAACTAAAATGTTGTTGGTATACCAGCTCTGAAGGTTTGCCTGACACAGTCCGGTCATGCCCTGTCACTAACTTTGACGGATGCGGATGACAAAATTTTGGCTGCAAAAATAATCCTTAAACTGATAAACAGGAAACCCCCCAACCATCCCAAAACTCTATGTTAATATAACTAACCGACTTCCTAAGTCAAACATCCGTATATTCACCGATGGTGCAGTCTTGGTTGCCGATATGGCTGTTTGTGGCCTGTACAGAACAGCTGTCCCAGCTAAGTTTGGAAACAATAAACGGTTCTCAATGAAGTAATGGTGCACTTCAACTGTGCCCACAAAATATCGGTTTCACCCTGGAATCTGAATCACCAGTAAGTATAGCGTTTTTAGACGTGTTCTTGTTACGCCGTGAGGACGGTACATTACAACGTAAAGTATATCGCAAATCAACCTGGTCAGGACAGTATACTAACTTCAATAGGTTTTTACCTTTGAGACAAAAGAAGAATTTAGTCTGATGCTTACTAGATAGAGCTGTGAAAATTTGCTCAGATGACACCATAGAAGAAGAAAAAACAGTTCATATTTAATACACACATTGAAAACGGTTATCCGGAACAATTTATAGCCAAACACCTGATAATTAGCACCAAGGTAGATGTACCACAAGCTGTAGACAAAAAGCCTATGGTACGTTACCTTTCAAAGGTGACAGTAATGTTGAGAATATAACCAGGAGACAATGTTGCACTTAACAAAACCTATTTCGCAGCTCAGTTACGTATACGATTTAACTCCACACCAGTTTTGCGCCTCCAGCTAAAAGATTTACCGCATGTACATGCTGCTTCTTTCTGTGTTTACCGTTTTGTTTGTTCCTGTGGAGCAAGCTACTTAGGCCACACAACAAGACGACTATCTGAACGCATGCGGGAGCACCATCCAGCATCGTTAGCTAGAGGATCAATGAAGACTTGATCATCGGCGATCGCTGCACACTTGGTCGAATCAAACCATGTGATCAACCCGGCCGATTCATTCAAACCGATCTATCGAGTCTACGGAGCGCAATCGAAGTGGGTCAAAGGTCGTTTATTAGCCATCGCAGAAGCCATAGCAATTCGATTACACTCACCCCCGTTATGCTCACAAAAACGTCTTGTCAAAGCATTGAACCTCCCGTGGCCAGGCATCAATAACCCGGATCGATCTGTTACGTAGGAGCGCCTATCTGCCGAAACACTTGATGAGTCTGACTAACTTGACACTAATAATTACCATCCCTCACCTGTCGATGTACTACCCCTGTCGAACCCATATAAATGGGTTGTATTTAACCTGATGATGAAACACTGAAAACGAGCTTGTTTGCTACACGCTTTTTCTCATTACTAAACCGGGCATATTCACAGTTCTCAAGAAACAGTAGAATGCACTTCTGCTCTTCTCCGCCCCTTAAATTGTCCTTTACCTCAAAATATCGGGATGTCCCCTTGTACTGAACAACAGAGGTTTCATACGTTCACTATCACATAAGTTCCTCAGACAAATCGGTCTCTCAAAATGTGGTATCTCAGGTAATTGAATAGCATTTATTCAAAGCCCCCTGGAATAATTCGATTCATGTAGGAGAGGCACCTAGTATATGCATGATACAACCACAAGTAAGCTTTAATAAACTTCCACTTCTGACATATTTACTCAATTATACACTACGTAATGCGTGAAGCACAATATCGGAAAATATCTTATTAACGCAGGAGTATTATACCCCGTCTTGGTGAGCCGCATAAATCTCACATCTAACAGATATATGCCTTTTTTCAAACTAACTCGTTAGTGTTACTGCGGAGAAACTCACATGATTCACCCCCCACTTTATTGTCCCATCCAACTTAGGACAAGGTCTATAGTTGAGTAGTTTTGTAGATATCTGCAGTTAGGTACAAAATGTTTGATTTGTCTAAGAATGTACCCGAGTAAAACGTGAAAATCCCCCTCGGTTTGGTCACCAGAAACCTGGCCAAACACATCAACTGTTTGCCATAAAATGAATTGGCCCTTTCCGATTGCGTCGGTGAACCAAAAGTACTTGTCTCTAGTAATAAGAATAACTTTTTAGTTGCGCTTAAACGTACAAATCATTCACGGATGAAATTTCAACTGGTGTTTAAATTAAACCACTGGCATTTCAGTGACTCACTTGTTGACCGGATAATGTTCTCTGGGTCTTGTTGGTTGAGGTACTGAACGAAAACGCCCGCCAACACGCACAGTAATCTGCTTCATCTTGGTTTCACTGGATGGTGAGTTTGAAGGCAGCTTGGGGAATGTATTCACAGATAGTAATGCACCAGATGTCCCGAGTATTGGACTTGGACTTCTGTTTCCAACTGTCAGCCTTCCTGTCCCTTCGAGCATACGCAGGAGAAGTACCTAGATTGCAAGTTGATGTATGCTCGTAAGGCCTTCTGAATGTATATTTTGTAAGAAAGGTTAAAATTTTTAAAATCAAACGTGAATCTTACTTACTTTGGAAGACTTTTGCTTGCTTGTCATGCGTTGTTTCTCCATATAGAATCGTTTCCAAAATTTCGGGGGCATATTCATTTGCCACTCACTACCTGGAAGATTCCAATTTTTCTGCCTGCATTTTTCCAGCCACACTTCGTTTGAGTCGGCGAGGAGTTTGCAAAACCAAGAAACCTTGTTAGCAAGTAAATGTTGTATGAATCAAATTATTATAATCGCATTATGTGGATTCAAAGCTGGTTTAGTCATTCCCAGTATGTTTGTGTAATCAGCTATTTACGACAACCATAGTTTACTCAGTTTACTACGGATGAATTGATATTAAACAAGTGAGCATAGTAGCCATACGAAACATTCAGCAAAAACAGTCAACAACGTATGTGTACACAAGACAAAGAAATAATTTTACTGGGTTATCCACTAATATACTGTTCGTTGGTGTCTACATTTCTATGTTTCTTTCTAGAACAGCACGTGAGTTTGGGATGAAATGTTACTCCGCAAACAAAGATGTGCGTAACCACCGATTTGAAAAATTGCCTGCTATTATGATGGGATGCATATTCAATTATCAAGTCGTAGAGGTTATAAGACGAATCAGCAATAAGCCCGTTGGTAACTAAAGAGTGCATCTGAAACAGTGGTGTTTTACGGAACAACGCAAAGTATGGAGGGAGTCAGATGCTACACATATCTTATCACAATGGACCACAAGCGACTAAGTGAGCATTGGTGAAACTTTCGAGTAGTTCACCGTGTATCACATAGCCTATACATGACCATCTGCAGAGTAAGTGAAAGTAGTGAAGAATCTGTCTGAATCAGCACACGAGTTAGTCATCTAAGAACATCCTGAGTCACAGAAGCGATATAACTGTAGTGGTTTTAGCTAGTTAATCAGAGAGTATAGTTAAGTGTCCATTACACAAGAAAGAAGATAGGTATCTCTTACCTGAGACAAATTAACCAGTGTTCGAGGGTCACAAAATGAAAATAAATACAAAACCAAACTATGTGGCAAAATCTTGGTAAAGTTGCATCTGATTTTCCCCAGCGTTTTGCGAAAAGATATTTCCATCTGATCCAAATGTTCTTTCCGACAGAGAGACAAAAGATCGTGCAGAATTATTCGTTTTTGCTCGTCCGAAAACTCAATGAACTGGATTATTGGAATATTTCTTATCACAATAGTTCATACCCAGTGTTTAAGCTGTTCATCTTCGTTTGAGAAAACCTTGGGTAAAACAGTCGAAGTAACCGTGTCGACCACACACACTTTACCTTCTCTCTGTCTCCGGATGTAGTCAGTTTGGTTGATGCTATATTAAATGCAGATATAAATGGCGGACGCATTTGTTGAGTATCACCAATCATATGGACTAATCATTCGAGACAAATTTCCGGGAGCAAATTGTTAAGTTTAGAACACTGCGTACGAACCCATTTTTTCCTGCGTTTACGATGTTTCCATTGCCGAAACCGTCATCTGTGTTTGAAATAAATAACCATGTTAACCATGATGCACAAGAACATATTAACAAAAGAAACAGAACAGTAGAGCAAAGACATTTGTTAATTGCAAAACGGAGAAGAAAAGTGAAAAGTTCAAAGCAAAAAATGCGCTTTGGGGCACAAACGATCAAAGTATGAAATTATGTGGGATTTAGCCATAAGCACACACTAAACGTACACTTGAGTATATAATCCATTGGACGCAAAAACTCACATTGGATGCATCATATTGGTAACGAAACTTGTCGGGAGATTTCCACGTCCCGCGCATATTTTTTGAATTAATTTTCTATTGGTTCGGATAACTACGAAACAACAAGTATTTAGCCCTACAACTCCCACAACAAATCCAGAAAGATGGAATTAAAAGGAGCTGGTTATAAAATGACTCAACCAGTTCGTGCTATCGGACTAAACACCGTAGTCAACCAGACTGAACTTCTAGACTAATTCGCTTAAACATTACAGTTTGTGTGCTTCTGCCAACTCATATAACAATAAACCGTTGGCATCGTTTGTGCTGTTGAATGGGGGTAGTTATGATCTTACGTGTTCTCCACGATGAACTCCCAATAACTTGTTGAGAAAGCATAAAGCAGATCAAGTTATTGCAAGATTCGTCATCAACAATTTTATGCACAAACACATAAACAAACTGGATCCAATTCATTAAGACTTCCCCATCTATCTGAAAAGGTAGATCAACTTTACTAACCGAGAAAAACGTTCTGGTTTGGTTTTATTAGTAGTGCTTTCTTAAGAGAAGTGTTAAATTAGAAGACGTCTACGTACTTTATAACAGTCTTTTTTGAACAACAACATTTGTTCTCATAATTTTTTTCTTGTGTTTATAGCACAGTAGTAAAACCGTACATAAACTATCGAATTTTCACTGTTGTTTTTGATGGATTATGACAAATATCTCCTGACAGTTTCTGTTACACACACGATTTAACGAAATTCGTCTATCTAGCTCGCGAATTTAATGTTCTATTTAGTAGATGCACCAGGTTATCTTCCAGTTCAACTATCTCTGTTGTCGACTACGGGTGACTGTTTAGTTTACATTAAAATTATGGACAATGAGGTTATCAAAGTCATTATAACTTCATGCATACAAGGAAATCACGGTGTAGCCGTGCCATACATGTGGGTAGGCGTTCTTGTGAAACAATAGTTAAATGCCGTCATCTGTTACTGAAGGTAACTTGTGAAGTCAACCGTCTATAAGTAAAAGTTTTTAAAATTATATCAAGGTCATGAACGACTAATTTACGGTGTGGTACACATTAAGTTCTAAAGTTTCTGTCGATCCTCTGTGTTTGATGTTAGCCAGAAATTCAAACAGTAGTCAGCAAATTGCTGTACACTTGTCAAAATGTAGAACCGAGACCAGGTACAGCCCTAACATCTCAGTGCACGGCTTGCAAAACAATATCACGTCTGTATGCGGACACATTCCATTCTTTACTCAAACTATCTATCCAAGAACCCACTGAAAACTCACTTGGCTCCTCTAGTAAATTTGGTGGTAAATGTGTTTACGCTGATCTTGGTCTGAGGATGACCATTAGAAAACGACTTATCTATTGCCTTCGATGTGATGCTAACAATCTTCGTTCCTTCAGATACTAAGAAAATCCACATGTATAGTGCTTAACTAATTGCTGTGACAAATGTATAAAGGAAAATCGCAACCTTCTTGCTTTTCGGTAAGCTCTCCGTTAGCAACCTTATTCTTTATGGTTAACGGGGGTGATTTGTGGTTTCAGACGCAATGAAATGAGATAAAACCAAAGATCCAGCCCGTATGGAATTTATGAGACGTACCTCACTTCCCAAAGAGACGAAGCCGCAGATGATATCGTACTGTTCTGACAGCACATTTGTGAATGAAAGCTCCAAAGAATGGTCACACGGCATGTTTACTGTGATTGGCTGTTTAGCACCGCCTTAGTTCAGTCAACAAACGACGCTAAGATATGTTCAAACTAGATTTTCATACACTTAAGCTGCAACTTCCAAGAACACTGTCAACCAGTATCTACCCGGTTGGCGAGTTGTCAGAGACTCGACATCTGATCCCAAGTTGGTTGATTGATCTACACATGCGTTGAAGAAGCTGTTTGCCCATAAAATTTGCATTTGTGCCAGTTGTGACCGATTAGTGGGCACATTGAATGTGATTAGCTATTACCTGAGCTTCGCAGTAACCCGGTTTAAATAACTAACGGTTGTTGTGAAAGTTCCTTACTTGCAATACCAGATGACTCTGTTGAAGTGGAATTGCGTATTTTTTAGCTGGCTGTCAATAAACTGTTAAAATTAACTATGTGATCATCAACAGATTCATCATAGCTTCAGGAGTGGAATGCATTCAATCACCACTCCTTACTAAGAAGTATACCGATGTTTTCGACAACATTTTCGTACAGACTATATGCAATATATGAAACATGAGGAGGATGTTTTAAAATATTTTAAAACTCTGTTGTTAAAGGTTTGCGGGACAATTTATTAAAATGGATTATTTTTGTTCACGAAAGGGTAGAATCAGAGCTTGGTGATCTCATTGTAGCGTCCTCAGATGTGTTTCGTTTTATAATTTATTACAATAGATAACATTTTTGCAAGTGGTTATTTTTGAATATCGCGGAAAATTCTATTGATTCAGCCGCTGTGTACTTTCTGATAAAACAAACTAGTCTCAAGTGAGTTGGAAAGTGATATACAACTAACTACAGATTTTGCATATCACAAAGCTTTTGGTCAGCCTCCTTTGAAAACACACTGAACCCAAGTGTCACATTGAGCAGAGCCCAATACTAGTTCATATCATTTTCATAGATATAGAGATTTTTTATTTATATTTTTCTAATTACTGCCTTGCGGCGTGAGCTAAAGTCACATGGTCTATATCTGACTGCATAGTGTGCTCATTCGTGAACAACGAAACTGGACGTCGCTGCTTCACAAGTTTCACCCTTCACAGTCATCTCTATGGGCTAGGCTCGAGTGACTAAAACTATGCATCCACTAATTTGGAACATAACGGAATCAACGCATTTTCCCGTCTTTCACAGTGTTTGTTAACCGGCATTGTTTTCTTTTTCTGATGACAGATGCGTTTTACCGATAATTGGGGGATTTAGTCGGATATTTTGTACAAGTTCACTTACTATTGCATGTCATTCAGAGTAGTAAGTCATTAATTTTGATAACTCTACTATTCTTGTAGTTCTAAATAAAAGTTGGGCCCCTTTTTAATTCACCTCTACTGTGACTGATTAATTTTAGTTTTCCTATTTACTACGAAAATAACTGTAGGTAACAGCCACACAAACGATATAAAACTGAGGTTTTATTGCACTATTTATGACATATCAAAACACTTTCCAAACCAAAGCAGATGCACACCTAATGATAAATGATCGCATGATTCATAAAAAAATTACCTTAGTCAACCTGATGCCATTCTATTTGCAAAGTTTACAAACGGGTTTTGTGCTTCTTTGCTCTGTCTTTGTTAACCTAAAGCAAATGTGTAGTCTGGGCCAAAATTCCCTCTCAAATAACTCAAACTTCCCAAAAACGGTGGTTCAGGTGAAACTGACTTTTTAACCCACAGCCTGTCTCGCATTCACTACTGTCGGTGGCGCTTACTGAATATGAGCCAATAAATTACATCCCATCGATCTAGTAAGCAAACAAAACATTTGTGAATGTTGTCATCACCCGTTCGTCGAACGTAAATCACCTCGCATCCAACCCAAAACCGTCATCAAACATCCGGTGTGAGCTGCAGGAAGACACAATGAATTTGAACACAAACGTTTGAGTCATATCCACAAGGTGACCTACTGATTACTTTCTACCCTCTCGACCTTTCTACTTTCCATTTTTCTTCTTACTTGCTGTGGTGTTCATAAGACTGCTTGCTCAAACTCTGGATATTTTGGTTTGTGTGTGGGAGTGCCAATTGTAGTGTGCTTGTAGTGATTTGGGTATCATAGTATCGCGACCGGTTAATCGGTTGTGCCTTCAGAATATGTGGTATACCATGACAGAGTCTTGTTTCCGGTGTGGGACACAAGCCAACTCAGATAATGAACCGATTCCATCCTTGGCCCGCTAAACTTCGAAAAACTACTCGGGTAAAAATCTGGAATATTTGTGTGCAACCTGTGTAGTTTCCGTGAGCCTACAGGAAGGCCAGAATGTACTATACAGCTTGTCACTTGGTAAGCACCTCATCTGTTGTCTTATCACAGATGTACCGCTTATTCCAACTTGGCCCACTGACTGTAAGGACACGAATCCCAGACTGTAAGGAGTTACAAAACTAAACGGAACGACTGAACAATCATCGCTGCTTCAGCCGGCTGGCCGTGCCTACCTGATAGCACGATACACGGTACCCAGCTACTCTAATTCCATTTAGTAGGCATGATGCCTCCGAAATATGTTTTGCTGGCCTGAATAAGAAATCATCCTTTATCAACCACGGGCCTTCAGTGAGGATTCCAAGAACTACCCAACAACCTCTTTGTTCTAAAAATTACCGTTGTTAGTTGTCTGCCACGGCAGGCTTAATTAGCCTAAATAAGCACGTCCCAGCCACCGCGAATAATCCGCCCAATGGAAGAAATAACAAAAGAGGTGCACGCAGCTCGAAATTGAAACCATCCAAATCTGTCTAATAGAATCAGATATCGTTCTGAAAGATTACTGTCAATCGGATCTAAATAGAGATAACTGTATATCATCACGAAGGCCTGTGTGGTTATAACTAGGATATCTCTCGAGTGAACTTCATACACATGCTGAATCCAGGCCAGGAGTTAAGAATTCCCCGACTCACCACCATTCCAGTAGGAAAGAAGCAACTCAAAGGGCAACAAAACATGCCAACGCAGTCATCCTTGCAGAACGAACATTAACAGTTAGAGTCGTCTGCTGTATTCGTTGTAGGCAGTGAAACAATCTCCAAGTATTGTTTTTGCGCTAGTGCGGCACCACTCTACACCGAAATAGAAGATTTTCAAAACTACTGTACATGGCAAAACCTACTTATAGTGGGTATTACGGAGTCATTGTGTAGGAAACGAACGCGCGACTACGAATTTTCTAGACTGGTACTAAGTTTTTTATAGCGAGAATGAAGTCGGTAAAAGAGATGGTATAGATCCTCATTTATCCCGCAACTTGGGTTTCCGTGACAGACTGCTATTGGGTTTTCCTGAATGAGTCTGGCACACAGTTAACCTCACTCACAATCTCCATTGTTTGACAGGTGTGGTCTGTAGATCGTCCATTTTGCACAGGAGTACCAACAGTTTTATGCATAACTGTGGTACAACTTGTTTCCAGGACGACTGTTTGCAGAGCACAGGGCACTATAGTATCGAGTCCACCAATCTTAATGGCACGACTATAACTAACCGTCAGTATCCTTATTATTGGAATACTACTATTCCATCAACTGCCAACCAAGAGAAATTTTTGCGGTACATGCAGCCGAAGAACAGTGTGAGTGGTGCAACACTGTTTTTAAGCATTGACCAATCACTTTATATATTGCTATCTATGAGATTACCTGTGGTTCAAAATAAAATATCCGTAGCTCCTGGCACTTATCTTTACCGCGTCAAAGATTTGAACCAATTAATTAACTGATATTAATCCAATTAGTTCGAAAATTATAGTGAGTTTCTACGTAAGATACCATCTATACATTACACACAAAATTTAATTGTAGAAGATTTTAATCAATTGGAGCTAGATTTCATGAACCAGTTGGTCAATTGTGCAACATTTTACTCCCTTTGGAAATTTTTGATGCTATAATGTAAGTTATACCATTTTAGTGCGTTCAAAATCATACTGCTTGGCAGTCGGATCATAATTCGTTTTGTTTCCACGACGTCTTATCATTGAAGTTGGTCTGATAAATCACAGCTCCACCGGGTCAAGGAGTTCACGTGACAGTCAAATTCAACTAGTTACAAGGGATCAGATCGTATTTATTCTATAACCTGAGTCTCATCACATTGTATTTTGAATTATACGGCAACAAAGATCTAACTTATCAGAGTTGAATGACTGACACCATCACCACACTAAGAATCCACCATAAAGAAAGCCCCCAGTGCACCTAAACACCACGTTCAATTGGAACATCCGGGATTTAGCAAAAACCGACAAGTGTAGTAAACAGAACCAAACGTTTGACTACGCGGAAATGTTCAGCATAAAACAGTTTTCAAATAGAGCTGACTAAACTTGCGCTTTCTGAGTATATCATCTGACGCAGTCGGCTATGCTGCCACAACGATCTTGTTCAGAATGTGAAAACAAATTTTACAATGTTTTACAACGAAGTCGCAGTGCACAATAATGAGGTTGGCATTTCACAGATTATAATCACTAAAGAATCTGCAAAGTTGTAGTGTAGAGCAAAGAGCAAATAAGTCTCCACGAGTACAAATCAAGGGTACGTCTTGAACACACTGGCAAATTGACCGATTGAAGTATACTAAGGGTCAGAGTCAAAATAGGGATCCTAAAATCCCACAGATTCCCCAGCCCAGGTTTGATATTACCCAAACTTCTGAAACACCTCGCAATCCAATTAACAGGACAAATAGCAATACCTTTTAGTCTATACTCGTTAACTGGCCGTCTGCTGAAAGCTTGAAAACGGTACACAGTCGCACCTGCCTTCAAATATGGATGCGGAGCTGATCTAATAAACTATCGAACAATAGGTTTCTTTTCAGTAGTACCCATAATTTTAGACAGCTTACTACATAACTCTTTTTAACCCAACGTGACAAATCCAGAACGCATCGTCAAGCAGCATCATGGTTTTCGGAATGAATATCCATGCATCATTGACCTGCCTACTGATGGCGATTCTACAACGAAGGCTACAAACTCAGGAATGTTTACTGGTGGAATTTAGTTTGACCATTTGGAAGCCTTTGACAAAGTTGCTAACTCTAACATGCCAAAGAAATTTTATAATTTTGGTCTCGACGGAAGATTAATTCAGTCGTCTGTGGATTAGCTGGACATAGCCTCAACGTGAGGACTGACTAATAGATATCAGGCTGGTTCTCTGCTAACATGAACGTTCCACAGGTATACAGCTTAGGACCACCGTTGTTTCTTATATTTGGGTGTATGAAGACAAAGGCAATTAACTGATTCGTTACATTTCATTGCACAACGTGATCATGAAAAGTAAACAACAAACCGCCCACAATGAGAGTAAACACGCGGAAACATGCGGAGATGTTCATGTATTTTATGGGCAACGGCGCGGTATTCCACATTTTCCAGTAAAAATTTTCTACGCGTGCCAGCTCAAGCTGGCAAATGACTGTGGCATTATCAAAATGCTCTGAAGAATGGGTTAAAATTTTTTGTTGTGCTTTTGTACCTTGCCGATTAATTAGAGAGAGAAACCATTTCAAACAAATCATAAAATGTCGTGGTATTATGGTTCACATTTGAATTTTACACAGATTAAGGATGGTACGTTTATCTTGTCCGATAGAGATTAGTAGATGACTGTGATACTATTGGAATGCCGAGAAAAAATGATTTAAGACCCTCACGGAGAATTGTCATTTTAAACAAACGCCTGCTCAAATGCACTTGTTGACGTTTAATTAGTAATACGTGTAACATCAAAAGCAACAATTCATCGCCATCGGAACCGAATGCTTCAGCAAATGTCCCACGTACATTAGTTGTATTTCGATTGTCATCTTCCACACAGGAAATATTTCCCTGAATTCCCCTAGTTACAGCTGTAATGAGAGCTGCAGTTGCCCTACCACCAATGCAAAAACCGCGTTAACAGACGTGAAACAAATTCCGTACATACATCGCAGAAACCGTTTCTTAAAAAATGCTGGGTACAATTTCCAAATCTTCACCGATGTTGCGAAAAACATTCATTTGGTAGCATTATAATACCGGTTACTATAGTTACCGTCGATTGTGTTATTCTGATAACAGCCAAACGGATTTTAAGGAAACTGGAATTTTTAAACCGGCTTAGAAAGCTTTGCCTGCAAGTTTTACTACTGCCTGCCGTTGATCGGGCGATCTTCAGTTTATTTTGCCACTGTAGAATGTGGAAAAATGTCTGTGCTGGTGTAGGCCGTACACGATCATTTTACGTACGTAGACCTGTGACTGACCCATAGGAATCATACATTTTGTTTCTGTTCTATACCTTGGCCACGTGATTGTAGCCAACATTTGTTGCAAGCTAGCTTGCAATTTCTGCCCAATTTTGGTCCCATTGTACTGCCAGAGTGACTGGATTCTGATGGGTATAAGCACTTCATGGGACTCTCCGGTTATTTGTAAATTCTGCGTCACTCTTTGCTGATACCTACCTACACCTCTTCTGTTAGGCAGCTGCTGATTATTTTCATTAGATAATTTGCTGTAATTTATGATCGGCATAAGAATGTTTATAATGTGCACCGTTTAATTCATTTGGTAGACGATGCTTTGCGTGATCGACCGCTTGGTAGTTTTTCCTGCTTTCCTTCCACTTTTGAGTGAACTGAAAGACTTGCGGACATTGTTGTGCAAAGATAAGGTCTGTCCAAAAAATCTAATGGTAGTATTTTCGCAAACACAAACAGTATGTTATGATGCAAACGCAGTATCAATCAAAAAAGCCAAATGGCCTCAAACACGGCGAACAACTTCACGAGAGTCGGTTTCCTTTCATACAAAAATTTCTGAATATTCAGTGATTTAAATGTTTTATCAAGTTGAAGTAAAGTGATATAAATAATGTTGAAAAACACATAAAACATTACACTTTTTTATCTCGCAAAACAATATTCTCACTTATCTCAGTGACACCTGCCCTGAAGGGACGTTCAGAGAAGCACAGACGTTCGCGTGCTCAGCAGCCCATATGTGTGGGCATATACGCAGAAGGATACAGAAAAACGTCCGCAAAACATAAAATATGTATACATCTATGAATATAGCATTACATATAATGCCATATAATGACCATATATGGTCAGATGACGGCGTAGGATCACGGAAAATGGTAGTAAAAATTTTTCTATGAAAAGCACAGGACGTTGTGTGCGTGCACAAAGTGGATCACGTGGACCAATCACAACTGCTGAAATCTCCAAAACACACGGGATGACAGAAATCCGCAGAAAAACCCCGGGCGAACGTAGTGACGGATATGTCGCAATCTCTGCCTTCAAGTAAACCATGTGGACCAATGCGGAACGTTGAAAGCTTAGAGAACAACAGACGGACATAAGTGTGTGCTTGAACAGCGACGACAGTAACAGTTACAGGCGAGCTAATAAAGTTGACGAACACAAATAACGTTCGTGATGTTCATGACGAATATGAATGAAAAGGAATAACACGATGTTCAACTATAATAAGAAATTACAGAAGGCATCCAGTTGCAAACGGTGCGAAGATTAGTAATGGACTTTTGAATCCAATAGGAACGGATTGGAACTTAGACTGAACAAGTGAAATTGGTCGAATTGCGTCTATGCGATTTATGGTTGCAAACGATGCTAACATTACTGAAGGACTAGTGAATATCTCGGTTGACGGTGAAGAGGGCGGGACATTCGGTTTGTTTAATGGCTCTCTCTCGTAAACCGCAAGATAAGTTCAATACATTAAACCTCCGGACGCGTGCGTACACGCGTCTTCTATTATTACCGAACGCAGGTTCGGCTGATCGGATGCTATACAAAAAGCCGGAGTGAACATCGAAACGTTTCAGTTCGGCTCCAACTGCATCCAAGTTTGGGTAGTGTGGTGTTTCCAGGACACGAAATGCTCCTGAAACGAGACAGACAGATCAACAGTATTTACTCCACGTTAACAGTACGGGAGAAGGCATTCAATCGACGTATGCTGCACATTTATTGCGAGTGCGATCGCAGTCTGAAGATCAGCGCACTTCAGACATACTTGGTTGGTCCACAGGGTGCAAAGAGTTGACGGGAGGGCGTAGAGAGGAAACCATATCACACGAAGGACGACTTACCATATAGGGGAAACTAATCATATAGTTAGTTACAGTAACATAAGTTGCTGTAACGTACATCTCAAATGAGGCATGTACCCTACCAACACACATGGTGGGGTGGCGGTGGGTTCCCAGTATGGTCATGGTGGGGTGGGAGTGGGTTATTGAGCTGTATCGTATTTTTACAGTTTTTCGTTCACATATTCATCTGTGAGAAATGAAACACTCTCACGTGATTTTTCTTCTTCTCCACTACTCGTTTGATTTTTCCAACTGCATTTCAGGTTTTCCCGAATTATGTTTCTCTGTGTTCATGTGTGCTAACCACAACATAATTGTGAAGGTCACTAATGGCGATACA
>LUCH01008679.1:0-14884 GCA_013368495.1 Paragonimus heterotremus | reverse complement strand
TATGGAAGAATGTCCTATTTTGACATTCAGAAGTGTACGGGGGTCAGACTGAATAAGAGTAAAAGAAAGGGTTATAATAGTTGATGTAAGAATAAAAATGGTTGGTACTGTTTAGTCTTGGAAAAATAATGAAAGATAGGGCCACCCTTCAACACTGATCAAACAAGGCACAGCAATCTCAAACATAATGCAACAGACCCTAACAAAATCAACACTGGGCCCCGAAAACCAGCTGGTTTTCCAATCTCGAGGTGGCAGTAAGAACATCAGCGATCGACCGGTTCAGTAGAAGGGTCTGTACGGCGATAGATCTCGCAAGTGATGCTTGCTGAGCTTTGGGGTCGGCGCGTACAGCTGCTGTGCGTTGATTACGACAGCATTTGTACGCCATGTGTGAGGCACCATTTTCTTTTGGGGAGAAATTCATCCCACAGGGCCCGCTTCTCTTTCATTAGAGGCTTGGACGATGGTTTGAGCCAGGCTGACTTGCATGTGGGGCGTGGAGAATGAAGCGGGACTGAACTAGCTATCGCGATGTTCACGTGTAACATAATACGCTCTAGATGTTCGTCTACTATGCTATCTTCTTTAGGTGGTGGCCAGCTAGCTTGGGATGAATGTTCTCGCATCTTTCGAAATTTGGCTCTTTTCAAGTTACGTCCAGCCGACAGTAAGTAGCGGGTGCTCTTGACGTCGCACATTGGTTGTGGCATGGTCGCTCGCACCTAATTGCGCACTAACTTCGACCAAATCCACCATATGAGGTTAACTGGTTAACAACATATCTAGTGGGGACAGCCTGTGACCTTCTCCCCACCTTGTGTGCTGGTTGGCATGCTCGGTGAGTCCTACTTCCTACGCAAGGTTGTAGAATTCCGTGTCCACAGTACCAGACGTTGGCCCGCCGAAGAGACCTGCAGGCGGGAGGTTGAAGTCCCATAGAACGATGGTGCAATGCTCGGAGATTGCGGTGGCCCGTCTAATGGCACTGTACATTCTTTCATCCCATTCTGGGGCTGTAGACGGGGCACGATAAATGACGCCTACAATAACTTGTGATATGTGAGGTGTTCTATCACGTATCCACAGGGACTCTTCAAGTGAGAGCAGTGCTGGATTTCTGCTTAGGGTTGCGCGTAATTCAGCACCAACGTAGGTTGCAACTCCCCCACTTCTGCTGGTTAGCCGATTCCTGTGAAATACAGTATAACCAGGAAGTTCTATCTCGTGATCGGATATGCCCGGCGTCAGCCGTGTCTCCGCTACACCTACGATCTTTGGCTTCGTTGGGTCAGAAAGCTGTCGCAGTTCCTCTACTTTGTTTCTTAGGGAAAGAACATCAACCAACACACACCACCAGGTAGATACGTGTACATGAGTACCCTCATCTGGGATAGTGTCTGCCTTCAGATATGTAGTGGCTACTACTTGAGCCAGACTGACCTTTCTGGGGCCGGCTGTACCAGGTTTTTTGGCTGTGCAGGAGCTGGTACGCTACAGATGACCTTCGGTATCTCGGTCATCAGTACCGCACACGCCAACATGGGGGCATGCCAGTAAAAAGCTTTCCACGCCCTGACCTTGGTTTATCTATGTGGAGCCGGACCTCACATGGGGAGCCGTCTCTTAGCGTACATCACCTCTGAAGCACAGTGAAGCACAACGGACCTAATAACATCAAAACACGATGCAATGCCACACACACTTCGAACTGACCAAAGCTATCAACTTCACCATTCGAGGTATTTATCAATTTCGAAACTTATTGTTTCTCCAGCAGGATAGACCTTGTATACAGTTATGTCCAAAACTTGCAAGTGATCAACAAAACCATGGCCAACACATGGCAGCATCATACACAGCCCCGTATGCAGTGATCAAACCATCCTGGTTCTTTCGTACTCCATACTTAATGATTACCAGTTGTGTAGAATAATCGACTACTATGCAATAGCTGTGCACTCTGAAACAGTTTGCAAAATATATGTATAACTTAACCTGTTCGCCTCATCTGATTACATTCAAATTTGTTCCTCTTTCTATCCCAACAGACCATTTGACAATCTTCCCGTGGTTTTAGACATCTTTACCTTTCTACATAACGGCCATGTATACTAAATCGACATCGGAATTCGGCTGGAGTCATTTATTAGAAGAAGCTGTAAATCGATCTCTTTTTGCGTCATACGATAACAATTGTTTGCCAGAGATATATTTTATAAACTAACACAAAATTATAAATTTTATATAAAAGTCTCGGTCACAAAATATCAGATTCCATTATTCGTCATACTCTACATGATCATTTTACGTCCTCCTGTTTATCACGTTATTTCGCTTTCCATTCTTGATTGCACGATAAATTCTAACGCGAGACAACATCCCATAACGTCCGGACAATCAAAATCCCGTATTAATTGGACAATTCTCGAGGTATGTGAAATTCAGTCGATTGCGAGGGAATAACGAAGTCCACTCCCGACGACCGTCCATTTCTCCGGGAAAATTGAAACACTCCTATCGTCCTCCATCCTCACGAAAAGTTCTAAGTATTTTTCCGGAACCGTCTACATCAAATGAAGGTGAAATTCTTCGACTGTTCATTTTCTCCATCGTGAAAAACCTTTTTTTTCTGGCATGACCTTGAACATAAGGCCAGTGTTAACCTTGTGGAGCAAGAATTGATGTAACTACTGAACATTTTTATCGAACATTAAAAATTTTCACAACTATCGTCTTAGGAGCAAGTAAGCTAACTGCCTGTTCATAAACCAGATATTTCCTCCATTATGATGCCCGTTATGCCACTTCATTTCCCCAATTGGGTGTATTGTACAATTAACAATTATGTGTACGGTATGCGTTTCACATTAAAATGTGTGTACTGATCGCGTTTATCTGAGCGTGTTTCTCGCAGATTGTCCCCTGTAAAGGGGGTGATTCGCAGTATTCTGGGGCCAAGATGAAGCTCAGGTGTACCAAGTGGGGAAGGCTTCGGATAGACCATGCTCCACATCTGCCTACGCCTGCTTTTGATTTGGATCAGGTAAACTTCCACTGGTCGATGTCATGTTTATGCGCATGAAATGTATCCGCATCCTCCGGTTTCTCTACGTCATGTACAACTGAACTACAGATTCGATCATGCTGGGAACTCTGCGGTTGCGATATGACGTTTGTCGAGTCTCCCGGATCAAGAATCATTGAGTCTGAGCAAGGAAGATGCCGTTAAAAGAACCGCCTCGGCGTCTTCTATCTGGCCCAGTGGGACCCGGATGGGCCGAGGACGTCCGTCTTGGGGGAACTTACGAAGCCTGCATAACGTGAGTTTATCTTTCACGCCTAGCTCAAATAGATCACAAGGGGATCCCCCACTGTAACTGATCACCAACTTCTTTTTGGTTGGGCAACGTGCTTTCGCTTTCTGGAGCGTTATGGATAACTCGGGAGAGTGACTGGTCCCGGGCCTATTTTTACCTTGTGTTCCGAGTTGGGGGACGGCTGTGTGATTACGGCTTCCAACTAACGGCTTAGAGCTTTCCTGGTTCGTGCCGATGGGCGACTTGGATGCACCAGCTTGCTAAAACACGGCAACGATGCGTTTGCCACGCTTCCGCCTAGTGCGGCCTGTCGAAGGCGGTTCACTAGCTAGTACAGGAGACGGCGGGCTTTCGTTCTTTGGCTGGGCTGATGTTACCTGGCGTTGGCGTATCGGGCCTGCATATTGTAGAGATTGAGAGACTGGAAAACTCGCTTGTCCTGTCTTTATCATGAGTGATGTTGTCCTTACAGATGTTTAGTAGGCGTGTCAAACAATGGTATCTGAGGGCCGGGGCGGGTGGGTCTCGGAGCCTTAGGCACAAGTCCATGGGGAACTCGGGGTCGCACTTGCAGTGAACCTAGTAGTTACAGAATTCACGGACCATGGCTTTGCTGTGAGGCTCTGCCGCCTTTGAACACGGTCCACAAACGTCGTCAGTCGGATTAACGGCACGTCCCATGCTAGCTAACTGACTACTCTGCAGAGCTTATAAAGTATAGGGGAATAACAAGATGAAGAACAAGACGGATAAAACTTGCCAAACGTACTGTTAGATGAGTCTTTATGGCGCCACAAGGTATTGCTGTGTTGCTGCAGTGGATGTTATGTCAGCGGAAGCAGTGTCACCAGGTGTAGTCCGTGCGGCGGAGGTGGTTGTGGTGATAAAATCCTTTCCTTTTCCATTCAAAAATTCAAGTTAAATTTGACTTCCACGTGCATGTGCATGTGCATGTATAGATGTGATTGACAATGGTAATCACCAGATATCAAGCATACGCATGATATAACACATACACTTGTAAAATTATCGCCATGGGGATATGCGCATTTGCGTTTCATGTTTACATCTTGCACACATGATTTCATAATGATATTGACATACAGACATACGTTGCCGATACCCAGGAATATTCTGGTAACAACTAGTTTAGCAGCCAATTCACCTCTCAGTCAGTGAGAAAACTTGGGCATTGAAATAACTTCTTCCTTGGCGTGAAAGGAAACGAGACTAGCTTCCAAAGTAGGTAATATCCACAATCGATACTTATATTAAATTCAATGATATCAGTGCGTCTTTTATAGGTTTTCCGTGAATTCGGTCATTTAGAAGGGTTCAGTGAGTGGCAGATGGGAGTAGGATCGACTTCTTTTGACCGTTCAGCTATTTCCGGAGGGTGAATTTCGGCTCCAGATGAATACTTCCACGTCACAAACTTTCTCCGTTGTACCAGAGGACCGAAATTGACAAGAAAAAAGCTCGCCAACCTTTATTATAACAGCAGCCTCTCACTGAACTAAAACGACCCGACGACTAGGCATGGGCTACTTGACGGACAAACATAAGTGCATGGCAGAGCGCGGTAACCCGTGTTGGGATTGAGATTAAGCAACTGATAGGCGATTCATGGAAACCCTAGAGACAACCAATGTTATGACAGTCACAGCAGGTGGAGGCAGAGGGTTATAGGCCATCAGCACTTTTAACGGCTTGTCTGTCGATTCAAAGCTAAAGGTATAAGGTACCCGAATCGAGATGGTTTGTATTACGCGGTATAAAGCCGATGACGAATAGCCCTGGTGGCGACAACTGAAAGCAGAGTGCAGCACCACTTTTTGAGAATCAAGAAAGTTCAGAGGATAGAGCAAAACTACTAGCGCAACAATATGCCGAATGAGCAAGAAACTACCGGTACCTCAAAGCAGTCTCTAGAGGCATAGCCAACAAGTTTAGCACGGAGACTGTTTTAGTGGCTACTATTCCTATGAGAAAAAACTTCTTGCCTGGAAAGTATGAAGGGGCAGTGTCTGTCATGCTTGTTTTCAGGTCATCGTTGGCCGTTATTATCTGTTTCTTTGAGGTAGCAAGCCGCGGAGCCGTCGGAATTTAAACGGACACTCATCATGAAGTTGCGGTCGAGACGTACACCATACTTCTCATGCCGCCTGCTGAACACATTCAAAAAGGAGTACGCCCTTCTTCATGATGATACATATGACTTGGTTGGTATATTCAGGCAGCAGCATTTGACATAACCCGAAAGTGTTTCAAACGCGCGCAGACGTGTGCTCATTGATCTCTGTAGCAGCAGACCTCTTTTGGTAGCCATTCCGTAGGGATGCGCGAAAGATACTTTGGACGATATCCCGGTGCATATATCCTTTTTTAGATCAGCTTCCGTGATATCCAGTTTGCCGAGCACACTCTGAATAACAACGGTATCGCCAGAATCTTAATCAAGTTGAGTATGTGCACACTTACTTTTATTTAGAATGAGATTCTATCCGTACGGCGAGCGCTTGATTGAGTCACGATCGATCCGTAGTTAACTGAGATCGCTGGCGTTTGAATTTCAGATCGTAAGCGTAGGGAGCAGCGTCACTGGGCCTACCGTTCAGAGGATCGTCGGTGTAAGTTTAAAAGTATTGGAGGACAGGCATTTGTCAAGAATAGATGAAAAGTGCGAACTGATTTTAACTCAACCTATGTCATCAAGAAAATAGGCAATCCGAGGGGAATCCTTCATTTAGTGCTGCAAGACTTCCATTTCTTCAGACAGTATCACGTGGGACGAAAGACAGTAACTCTGTAAAATGAAAGAATGTGACATCTGCGATGAGACCACTGCTTCTGGCCTCCACCAGGCTATCCGTGGCAGTCGGCACTTTTCGGTGTGACCGGCTGTGATGGAAGCCTTGCTATGTAGGAGACAAAGTGTCGTCTTCTGTAAATTGCTTCCAGACAGAGTGTTTTGATGAATGTTTCATTACCTCACAGGAGCTGTTTGTGAAACTGGCTGGATGATAACCGGCATGGATGTATCGGTCATCAGTCGAACGATAAACATGACCACATGCTTTATCCATGCACTGGGTGAATGACAGTCCGGAGCGTCTGGGAGTATGGCTCAGGCGGGTGTTTTGCCAGACGAACAGCGGCTTCCTTGAGGATCGCACAGTGCATATTACATGGATTCACCGTACTACATGTTTCACATTTGAATATGAGGTCCTGGACGTCCGGTGTCGGTGAGTCAGTTATGAGGATTTGCTGGCAAGGTTTTCAGGGAGTTCGGGTTGACTGCCAGTTCGTCAGTGCAACACTGTCAAGCCATCACGTGAATACCGCGGCAATAACTATGGAGTCAGAAGGATCCTCCCCAACAAGAAGCAGCTGAGAAAGGTCTGAATGCTTCTTTTCTTACCAAACCTACACACTTAAAAAGGCGTTTTGTTAGCATGAGGTTAGTGACCGCGTTCTACTGACCGGAGGTGCTCGACTCGTGGGCGTATGGCGTGAGGCCGCGGTGTGTAAAATGGTGAAGAGTGCCGACAATTACGTCCGTGAAGTGTACTTGAGAACAGACGGTGGCAAAATGAGGGGAGACATAAGTTTTAGTGTCTCTTCGGAGGAGTGAAAGATAGTGGCATTGCCAGCGAGCAGAGCTCAGGTGAGAGGGAATCAGTTGTGTTGGGAGGCCGTGCTGGTTTCAGTGACCGGTGTTTAGGTAGCTGCTTTCTTTGAGTGTTTGGCGGTTGTTGTGCTTTATAGTAAATCGGAGACTACGTTTCTTGTCTTCATTTATTCTCTTCTGGATAATCCTCCCGTTTCTTACAAGGGAAACCCTCATGGTAGTGACTACGAGCCTTTTTTGCGAAGGCTGACATGACCATTCAATTTACGCGCGCGGCAAATAATCTCTCTCACGAACGTTAATCTTAGTGTAACATTAAATCGTGATGCCATTTACTGGTGGGAACCTGTTGTCGCGTGGTTTATCGCTTCACTTTCCATCACTGGACCTTTGTATATATGTACCCTGGTTTCATTTGTGGCTGATCGCCTCACCGGCGTGTGACTGTTACATCCGGCCATATTCACGTGAACAGCTAGTCTCAGAACTTGTATATTTTGGTGGATCTAATATCGAGGTTTGTTATCTTCTATTTTGTTTGCACGAATTTTCTCGTACCTCAACACATTATTAACAAGAAACTAGCCGATGTAACCGTTTTCCCCGTTGATTCGAATGGGTTGCTCAGCGGTCCCATAATTTATAGTCGCCCATTGCTTACGGACGCCACTATTCTAGACCCAGCCTATCGACGGGTGTGGCTCGAACAACCGCTAGACATTCGGGATTAGCATGTGCCAATGTAGACGAAGGTCGAACTGATAAGCATGAAAGGACTCACAGAGAAGTCAAAGTTCCTCGAGTTGAATAATCGCCACACATGAAAATAAGACAGTGCCAGATTATATATTCGGGCGATGTGGAATAGGGGATTTTACATGCAACATGGAAAACAAAACCTTGAGGACTGTAAGGAGCAAAATAATTTCGTCGAGCCACCAATCTAACGATAAGAAGTCCACCGCGATTAAGAAGGGGAGAGAGCTCAGTGAAACGTCCACTTGCTTTAGCGGCAACCAGTCAAATTTCAACATGTTGTGCGCACCTACAACCGGAGGCACGGACAAAGTTAATAAAAGGGTGTATATAAAAGCGTAGAAAAATAAGTTACGAAAGATACCGACCAACCGCAAACACAACACGTTTTGCCGATTGCAGAAAAGTCAGTAGTTACAACGGAAGTGGGTCTGTGATTCAGTGGTTCAGTAACTGATACACCAGTGCGAGGCTAGGAGCCCGTGTAACTTGGGTCTGTTCAATCTTCATTCGATGTCACACCGGTGCCAGTTTTCCCGAAGTGTAATAGGGGGAAACCAGTGTTGTACCGTTCTTAAGGTTTATTATGTTACCACACAACGATAGAATTCCTGAAGTAAAACGGGCAACAAAGTTTACCTGAGTTATAAATTCGGCTAACCTGGGGATAACACAGAAAACGACCGAAGATAACATTCCAGTGGGTCATTACTGTGCGGGATAAAAAATCTGTCTGACGAGAAGCCGGGACTTTAATTTGTATACCTCCTCCTGGTGAACTTGCAGACCGTTTCGATCTGCAAAAGTGAAGAATGACTCTGCGAAGATTAGAAAGAAAAAAGTAAATGTGGATCAAGTTGCCTCCAAGCCCTCGGCGCCCCAGTAGGCAAAGAGACAATTTCCAGCGGAGCTCCGTGTGTAAAGTTCTAAAGGCTTGCTATTTTTAGTAGCAGCTCGCTGAACACGCTTCGGCGCATTTACGTCATTGTAAAGGCCAGTTAATACCACGGAGTTAGCACATTTAAGTAAACGTTGGTCATAAACCCAAAAGAAGTTTGGGACGGCTTTCTTGTCTGAGCGAGGGAATATCCGCTTCATCATGCGTAATAAAACAGTTCCCTCCAGCTGCCTTTTCATGATGAACTGAGAACGGTGGACTGGATGATAAGCAGGTTTCCAGATCTTTCTTGAGGTTCACTTCGGCCACCATTGCAGCTCCTTGGGCAATATGTTTAGTGAACACACCTCCAGAATCTCTGCAACAATCTTGTTTTCATGTAGATTGAACTAATCATTAATCTTGTTTTCGTTAATGGAGACACCAGACAGATGGCCATTGCTTGGCACCGTCGAATTAAGCTTGCTGAATGCTGATATCACGAGAGTTCTAAACATTAAGGTAAAACATGCAGCGAGAAGTCAACATAAGTTGCTTTTGGGAGGTCGTTGATATAATTTAAAAATAGCAGCTGCTCAAGGACAGAGTTTCAAGGCATACCGGGTGAGGTCAGTGCGGGAGAAGAGAGGTGGGATCCAGCTCTAGCCGTAAACGTTCGACTGTTCAGGAACGAGACTATCCAACGGAGAATCGCACATTGAACGCCGTAGTCTCTGGGTTGTTTAAGGTTGGACCGTGACGCATTCGGTCGAAGTACTTGGCGAATTAAAACGAATAGTCCCATAGTCCATGACCTCAGTTAGACCGTCCATAAAACAGGCATGTCAGTCACAGCTGGCAGATTTGATAGAAACCTGTGCTGGGCTGTAGAAACTAGGTTATTACTGAGAAGATGCTGTAGTACTATACGCTTGATGTTCTAGTGTCTTGCAAGCAACACGCGTTAGACTAATCGGTTTGTAGCTGGCAGGTGAGTGTCGGTGACTTGAGTTGTGAGTGGAGATTATGGTAGCCTCTTTCCACTCAGCTGCGGTGGTGCCTTCGGATAAACCCAGCTTGAAAAACTCAAACAGTGGTTTTACGACAACGCAAAATGCATCTTGCAGTATTTTTGGATGAATCTGGTCTGAACCCGTCGAGAGGAATTTGGCTTTTGTTAAAGTCGGTTGCTGCATTTTTGCATCGCGCAATATACCACTACTAGCTCGTCTTTTCAAGTTCACTTCGGAGAAAGCCTGTTTCACCTGTCAATCCGTACAATGTTTATTCTATATTAAAAGGGTGTCGCTTCACAACAAACTGAAATTGCCGAGTACCCTTTAGACAATTGTTGTCCCCGTCCTTTATAACACGGTGGCTAAACTTGCCACGAGTCACAGACTAACCATAATATCCTTAAATTTTGATTTTGTTAAGGTCGGCTGCTGCATTGTTGCAACCTTCGTGCTTTGCTAGATTAGTGTTTATAGGTGGCCATGTGTTTTATTATCTTACTTCAAACTGAACTGTATTAACCACCCTCATCCTTAAACCGACTACTGCAACCGTTTCCCTTTGCTCTTATTCAGTATGAGCCGTGTAAATCTCTGAATGTCAAAATAGGACATTTATATATATATATGTTTTTACTGAGCAGCCTACAATTCTTGTCATCTCTCGGTGCACAAACAGTCTACTTGCCCAGACCCAACCAATGACTCCGTTTTATCATCCCCACTACTGAGCAGTGCCTAGTTGTCAAACTTGTTGCACAGACACATTCTTTGTTCAGCTTCTGAGAATTCTTCACATTCCAGGTAAGAGATTTAATTTTCTTTTACATTGATCCAGTTAGTACGGTATTAAATCCGGACTTTACGAGGGCCTTTTCATTAGCCGCTTTAAAGATTGATTAGCTTCTCTGCCGTTAGGCATTGGGAAAGGCACTTTTGGAT
The DNA here is from genome assembly GCA_013368495.1 of Paragonimus heterotremus. Classification (NCBI taxonomy): domain Eukaryota; kingdom Metazoa; phylum Platyhelminthes; class Trematoda; order Plagiorchiida; family Troglotrematidae; genus Paragonimus; species Paragonimus heterotremus. Next base: position 4,342 of record LUCH01008679.1, on the reverse strand, counting down.
CAAACGACTACCCGCAACTCGGTGTGACCGTCAATCGTTAGCTAACGATTGAATATTAAGCTCCGGTCAGACTGCTGGACGTTCATGCTAGTGACAGCTTGTGTGAACGAGTCTCCTGATGAGACTCCCTGCAAAGCCTCCGTGGTTTGTAATGCGTTCAGCTCAATAGATATCGCGAAAGTTGTTTTAACGAAGAATGTGAGTACCTATAGATTGACTAACCTAGCATCCATCGGCTATCACTTGAAGGCAACAAAAGGAGTTTGCTACTCTTAGGAGGAAAAGGTGTATCTTCCGCCCCTTGGGCACATGAGCGTCTAGGGGAACAAAACTAGGGTAAGCCGCGACATAATGTAATGATCAGAGCTAAAGACTGGACTTGCCGAGTGTAAACAGTGCTCAGTGAACGTCCAATGCAGCTGTAGTGCATGCGAGTGGTTTTTATCGTGGGTGACGTAGGGAAGCTACGTAATTGGAACGCAGTCCAACAGTGAAGTGCTTTGACAAACATCTGGTAGTTATCATTTGAAGCGAAGATTGACTTAACTTGTTAGCATTTTCTATCGAACATTGAAGGCTTTGTGAACTATCTTTTCGGAATCATGTGTCCGAGATGCTTCTCCATAAACTGGATTTCCTGTTATGTCCGTTTCGTTACTTTATTCATATCATTGGCGTATGTTACAATTACTACTTATGTCTATGGTGTGTAATTATGCGCATCCCTTTGCGATGTGTACGTAGATCACGCTCGTCTGAGCCTGTTGCTCACAGATGCGTTGAGAAATGTATCATAATGACATCATTATAACAATCACAGGAGTTAGGGAAGGAACCAACGTGCTCACGCAGTATTATCTGATCAAAAGTGTGTCGCATCCATTTTTTGTTAGGTCAAACAAGTGTGTACAATGTGTTCTGGTTCAATAACCACGCACGATTATCAGGCTGAGGTATAAAACAAGGAAAACGCTTTAAGATTTTCAAAGCTCCAAGTTGTTCGCGCGAAACAGTTTCTCGGGTGCGGCAGTTGAGTCACGTACACTGAACCGTAGTGGGACATGTTGGCTATTGTGCATGCTTAGCGTACACCTACCGGGATTGTCATTGACCTGTGGCACGTCAACTGTGAGACTTCATGTGCAGTTCTTAGTTTATATCGAATTCAATCTCGGTGATTCTGCAGTAACCCCGTTCCTACACATTTCTTGAAATTGTATAGCATCTCTGTGTTCTGTTCTGTTGAAAGAAGTCAACGAGGCCACGATTAGGAGATTACCAAGTCTCGTACCTGTATCTACCTTGGACGGCGATTCTACTCTTACTGGGTTTACAACCACCAGAACAATCTTTCATCTGGGGTTGCTCTTCCTTCCCCCCATGGATCGTCTTGAAGCTTAGTAAGCTTCCACCAATGCATAACGCCGCTTGCTTGGCAATTTTATACTGTTCTTGATCGATGTTGCAATCACCCAGAATATTGTAACGATCTGTACTTTGTTGTTGTCTCTCAGATCAACGGACACCATATAGATGCTTAAAGAGACGAACTGGCTTGATCATGCGATTTGGGCCCCCAGCCCCAAACCCGCGTAATAATTGTAGAAGTCTCTGCAGTCGCTGAGAAGCATTTACGACTCTGCTTCAGAGGAAATTGTCCCCAAGGCTTTTGTTACCCTTGGGCTTTTTGAGTTTCCAACCATGCCCTTAAGGCATTAGGTCACCATTGCAGGCTCACTGCTGCCTGCCGGGGTTGATCAGGCCTTTCAGCACTTTGAAAGTTTCAACAAAGTTTCCCTGTTTGGATCTTCTCTTCAAATGGTATAAGCGAAAACTTCTAAGTCTGCATTGTTAGTTTGTAACTTTAAGTTCAACCGACTACTTTCCATTTCTATGATGTACTTGTTCCTGAGCTTCTACATCTCGAAAAAGTACGAACTTCAGGCCTGTACGCAGTATTCTCAATATGGTCATATATACGATTTATTGGGAGGGGGTTTAATTTCAAAATTCTGCGAAGACAGTGTTCTTGAGAATATGCGGTGCTTTGCTTGACATTCTGCAATAATTGTGGTTGGGGTGGACGGCTTGATGTTATCCCACGTTGGACTACAACAGAAACCCATGTTTCTCCTACGTGTCCGGAGAGACTTCTGCTTAAGCCCCTAGTAAAGGTTCGCATTCAGTCAACTTCAGTTGGGGTTCCTAAACTGCTGTTCATTGGCGGGACCTGTCTAGACTTCTCCGCTTCATCGTGTCGCATGGAAGGCTAACGAGCTAATAGAGACCGTGCAGTAGAGATTTCATTAGAGACCATTGCTGAACCCCACTGCTTACAAACAAGGACTGACTGATAGCTCTGAACAGTCGTGATGTTATTCGTAACTCGGGTTGATGGTTTTGGTATCGGTATGTTCGCCTAAATGCTGAGCTCGGCGAACATACGGGTACCAAGGACTGACGGAAACTTAGTTGGAGGTGAAAATTTTGGTTTTGGACATAATGTCCAGGATTGCTGGCAACAGACTGGGCTCTTCAAACTTTTCTGGAGAAAAGGGTGTTGTTAATTGGACCAAGGGCTGCCCAAGTCCAGGAGACAGGCTTCCACATTTCCTCTTGTCAAGCATCGCCGCGGTTTCATTATGAAGAGATAGGAAATATGTTAGACAAAACCGTTCCTTCAAGGCTTGTTTGGTCTCCACAAGTTTTTTGAACAAACTGGCGACCTAAAAGCCGTCTTCCGTTGTACCTACCTCGAAGCTTAGTGAAAGATTAGTAACAAAATTATTAATCTTGGGAGTACAAGCGAAAGCAGCACGTTGGGATCTTACACTATTGTGCAGTTTGTTTCAATGATAAAATGATTGTTGCATGGGCGCGTGACCAAAGGCTAGTGATAGCCGGATCGGCCCAGTTTCCGTTTGGTTTCCTGCAGGCGTCGGTTCTCCTGAGAATTAACCACGAAAAACTTGCGTAGCACTGATCTCCGTGGCTAAGTGTCGCTAAAGGACGATAGAATTTCTGAGACAAAATGAACAAGTGGTGTTTATACTTCTGATTATTTTGGCCAAGAAACTGGTTTCAACATGGCCTTCAACTTTGACCTAGATAGGGCACTGACATCAGCTGGTGGCAGCATATTCCAGCTCACTGCTTGGCGGTTTGATATGCATCTTGTCTAATAAGAGGCTGAGGCTTCAACTTGCATAACATGTTCCCACGGTTCGTGCGCTACTTCTCTGGGGCCGAAGCCAAGCAGCCGTTTGATGGTTGACCCGCGGACGAGAAACCATCAGCTACCGTCCGAGAGGTGGCTGGAGGAGGCTTTCACAACTAGATGACCCCACTGGCCACCAGTAACGTGTTGGAGTGTTGATTCGAGCATGTTGGCTCACAATACTATTATGTACGCCAGGGAATTGGAACCACGTCCAGGAAATAAACGACGCAGTACAGTCCAGAAAGTCATGCACTGGACCGTTTAAAATAAGTCTTCTCAAATCCTACCCATACGTTGTTCTACCGTCGTTTTCGAAACCGAAATACTTAACAGATATCTAATAAATTTGTAACGTTGAATCCCTTTTAACCGTTTAAGTAGAATAGTCAGAAGACATAAATTACAATATGAATTCATTTCACACAGTCTCATCAGTCGTAAACGTGTGACTAACATGAAGACGGAACCAAACAGGACTTAAATGAAACGGTCAAAATTACATATCAGGCCGGATATTTACTGGCACTCACTGTCAAACCCACCGTAAACAAATGTTGACGGTCAGTTGTTTTTGTGCGCATTGGACCGGCTGTTGACTGCTGGCCAACAAAGCTTCAAGATACTTGAGAAGTTGTAAATTGCGAGCGTTCCTCAAGATCTTAAGCGAAGATGCGATGCTGACACTGTAACATGTAGTCGATAAGTCCCCTACAATGGATGAAGCAGCGTTTCGTCCTCGCTGGATATCCTCCATTGGCGGATTAGACATTGCGAATCCCAACCAATTTTGGGTTTCAGCGATTGATTCACCGATTGATACACGGGTTCGAGGCAGAGGCCCAAGGGTCCCGGATCCAGTCGGTTTTTCTTTTTCAACTTCAAGTGGGCGTCTGTTGATCTGAAAGGTATTCATGGAAAACAGGGTGTAGCACCGCTCTTGGGAATTACAGTAAATATCACAAAACAAGCTAAGATTACTCGTATAAAAGGTTTTTTTAGAAAATGCGAGTCAAGCAGTGATTTGAAGCCGTCGCTAGATGCGCTACTGGCGACCCCAGCAGGAAGACTGTTCCAGAAGTTAACAACCTTATAGGAAAAAAACTACTGCCTGAGAAAGGTCCG